>VZQC01014413.1:1148320-1329438 GCA_009823505.1 Rhizomys pruinosus | reverse complement strand
GGATGCCACAAGCTTATGTCCTCTAGTGGTTAGGAGATGTGATAAGCCACAATAAGAACTTGTCACCCTTTATAGAGAAACCACACTTTGTGGATTAGCATACCATCCAAGCAACTGTGTCTATGCTCACAGCTTAGCTTGCCATAATAATTAGTTCTGCTTAAATGCCTGTACATCCAATTGCTTGTGCTTTGTTAGTAGGATTAAAAATGTATCACTGGATAAGCTGTCAACCCATGAAGGGAAACAACCTGAACAGACTAGGGTCCAAAATGACATCTCCAGAGAAAATAGACGGTTTTGCTTCTCACCCACTTGTGCCCCTTTCCCAAAGCCTAGGGAACAAATTGTGGAAGAGGAGGCCTGGTAGAATGTAAGGGCTGTGGAGAGATTGGGGTGAATCGTGAGACTACAGCAATATAGACTGGACTCCTATTTGATCAACATGCCTGTGCATACAAGCTTCTCCAACTGGACTATGGGAACCTTGGGTTGTTCAAAATTTGGACATAGATACTTGCAAATTGGTTTTTACATGAATGTTACTTACATTCATTGCTTATGCTTAATAATTTGGCTCACTTCAAAAAAAATGCACCAATTACCTAATTGCACGGCAAACTGAGAAACATCAATGTTATCTGAAAACAACTGTGTAATACTGTAGAATCCCTTAAACAATAAACAAAAGAGAAAAAAAAGTGGGGGGGAGGAAACTTGGTACGGAGCTTTGGACCTGGGCATAATAATAATAATAATACCTCCTGTTTATGTTCCCACTCTCAAAGGAGGAGAGGCGGCCGGGAGGTCTCTAGGGGCCCGTCCAGATCCAAAGGCCAGCCTGTGGGGGTGGGGCAGGGGGGCTTTTTTATTTATATCAACTGTTACAACATTCTGTTAAGCATTTAATAATCTAGCAGCCAGGCGTGGTGGCACACCTTTAATCCTAGCACTTGGGAGGCAGAAGCAGGTGGATCTTTGTGAGTTCAAGGCCAGCCTGGTCTACAGAGCGAGTTCCAGGACAGCTGGGGCTACAGGGAGACCCTGTCTCAAAAAGACCAAAAAAAAAGAATCTAGCAAATAATTCTATTTGCTTCGAAAGGAAATATCTTAGATACTTTCTATTGCTGTGATAAAACATTGACCAAAGCCAACTTGGGAAGGAAAAGGTTTATTTTCTCTTCCATCTCCCAGGTGATATTTTATTACTGACGGAAGCCAAGGCAGGAACTGAGGGCAGGAACCTGGAGCACAAACCATGGAGTAACATTGCATACTGGCTTGTTCATCTGGCCTGGGCTCAGCCTGCTTTCTTATACAATACAGGACCACCTGCATGGGTGTAGCACCACCCACAGTGGGCTGGGCCCTCCCACATCACTCAACAGTCGAGAAAATGTTCCACACACATGTCTACAGACCAGTCCAATGCAGGAAATTCCTTAGCTGGAAGTCCCTCTACCCAGGTGTGTCCAGTTGACAACTGAAGCTGTCCAGCACAGCAAACAAAGGAAAGAACTGATTTCAAACAATTATAAAGTTCCAATTTTGGTTTTGTTTTATTTTGTTATTAAATATAAACACACCTCTGTATTAGGTTCAGATTCTGTACAGCATGAGTTTTCCAAAGCAATATGTAATAGTAGTAGTAGTAGTAGTAGTAGCAGCAGCATCTGAGACAGTTTCACTATGCAGGCCAGGCTGGCTAGGAACTCACTATGTAGACTAGAATTGAACTTACAGTGATCCATCTGCTTCTGCCTCCTGAGTGCTTGTATTAAAATTATGCACCACCATGTCTAGCTGGACTTATAAATTAGTATCCTTTTAAATGCTGTAGAAAGTCTTCTGAAAGGCAAAGGTAACAGCTCTCTGTACATTAAGTGTCTGGGTAACAGCTCTTGACTTTTAGGCATAGGACTTGAAGTATCAAATTATACAGCTTAGGCTGTGATATTTATGAGTTTTCAAGAACCTGTCTCACATTATAGACTGCTGCAGAGCTGTGACAAAGTTGTTAAACCACTGGGGAAGACATAAGCACTATTGACCCAGTCTATTCACCTGTCCTAGAAATCCAATTTCAATACGAAGACATCATTCATGTGGGCCTTATTTCCAAACAATAATATCCAACACACAGAAGCAAAAGAACCAATTCTCTATCTGCCTACTGGTGGCCAATAGCAAACACTGGTATGATTAGGAGTCAGGGATTTTAATCTTTATTTTAAACAGCTTCTCCACAAAGAGGGTGACACCAACTAACCCCTAAATCCCCGTGGTGGAAAAAGCTCAGCTCAGCTAGGTGCAGTCCTTGGCTTTCATGGAGGTTTACCCAATAAAATTGTTAAGAACTAACTTTGTGACACTTGAATGAAAACCAACAATTAGAATCATAAAAACATGTCATCAATCAAAATGAGTATCTATGAAACAACTTTGCTTATTTGATTATACCATTTAAATGAACTAATCAATCCATGATCTGCACCTGCTGATCGTCATCAAGCATTTAAAAATCCAATTTCAATACAAAGACATCATTCATGTCGGCCTTATTCCCAAACAATAATATCCAACACACGGAAGCAAAATAATCAATTCTCCATCTACCTACTGGTGGCCAATAGCAAACACTGGTATGATTAGAAGTCAGGGATTTTAATCTTTATTTTAAATAGCTAAAACTCAGACTTCTGTCATCACAAGGAGCAATCTGCTGCTAGGGTCTGCCCAAATTCCAAGCACCTGTTTTCTCTGGTCTGGTGACAGATGGTAGATCATAAAAATAACAGCTAAGGAGAAAGCATACCAAAAGATATACCTCTTTTGAAACTCTTTAGGAGGTTCTTTCTCCTAATCTAGTGCTATAAATTTACATGTTTGTGTTAATATTTTAACTTGGAATTTGAGAACTGATAAAGTGCAGTTAAAAAGTTTCACTAGGCTGATTTATATTCTCATGTTTACATGTTCCCATAGGATAGGAAACCAGTCTTTAAATTGTAAGACAGACAGTTTATTTGGGAAATCCTAACACACACCCTAAACAGCATCAACTGCTGTCCTAATCTTGAAGACTACCACCAACTGCAAGTCCTTTTGCTAGCTCTCAAGCATTGCTCAATGGCATAACCTCATTTACACTTCTAGGACTTGCATAGATGAACAGGGCCATAATAAATTGGCCTCATATGATGTTTTTCCACAGTATTTATATAGGGTAGTGCTTCTCAAACCTAGGTATACTCCAAGTCCCTTTAAGGCTTATTAAAACACAGATTTGTTGGCTTGACTCCCAGAAATTCTGCTTTTAGTAAATCTGGAATTGGACCTGGGAATTTGCATTTCTAACAAGTTCTAGATAGTGCTGACACTAGTAGTCTGAGGACCACAGTCCAGAACCACTGATGTAGAGCATCCCTTTGGCACATTAATAGCAATTATGATTCTTGGATCTGTGCTGGCTTCCCAGTAAATACTATGCACTGGACAAGTTGGAAATATGTCATTTGCTTATATTCAGATGCCATCATTAGATACAAATATGCTTCGTAAGCACTTGCTTAATTCGCTGTGGCAAGACCACTTCCAAGGAAGTCAATGATCCAGTCTGTTTGATTAGCTAATGTGCAACCTCACCAGTCGCCAGTAGTTAATGTAACATACACAACACAGCACAATTCCTACAAGAACGTCTGTTGAAATCTGACTGATAATGATATATGTTTTACTAACTTTTAGGATTTAGACTTACCTTTTTTTTTTTTTTTTGGTCTTTTTGAGACAAGGTCTCCCTGTAGTCCCTGCTGGCCTGAAACTTGGTTTGTAGGCCAGAGTGGCCTTGATCTTACACAGAATTCCCTGCCTCTGCCTCCTGAGTTCAGGGATTAAAGGCATTTGCCACCACACTTGGCTAGACTTAGCTTTTAAAGATATTGGATTCTGCTATCTTAATTCTCTAAGCATACTCCCATAGTTTGACCTGATCAAATTATGACAAATAATTCATATGGAGCAATTCACTAGTGCTCAGTATTTATATTAAATTCATTTTTTAGACCACACAGTTAAGTTTTTAAAGCATGGCTCTCTACAAGACAGTGCCAGCATTTTAACATTCACTTCAAGGATATTTTAGATTATAAACATACCTTATTTAACTTGATAAAATAGTCCAGGCCAGCTTCCAAGGGGTTTGTATCACAGTTCATCTGAAAGAAAAACATGTTTCAAATCTTAGATGAGCATGCTTATTTGACTTCTGTAAATACTGTGTTGTCTTTAGAAGTTGAGTACTTGGGGGAATCGGTAGACCAGTTCCCCTTAGTATGAAGCTAACAAAACCACTAACTTCATTCAGCGAATATGGGCCTTTGCCCTGAATTGATATGTACTATAATCATTCAACCACCAGCAGCACTTTCATATGCTAGATTTGGGGTTTTGTTTTGTTTTGCTTTGCTTTGCTTTGCTTTGCTTTGCTTTGCTTTGTTTTGTTTTGTTGAGATAGGGTCTCTCTGTAGCCCCAGCCAGCCTTGAATTCACTAGGTACTTGGCTGGCCTTGAATTCACAGAGATCTACCTGCCTCTGTCTCCCAAGTGCTGGATTAAAGATGTATACCGGCCATGCCTGGCATGCTATCATTTTTTTAAGATTTATTTATTTTATGTGTATGAGTGTTTCACCTGCATGTGTGTAGTGTACCTTATGTATGTAATGCCCATGGAGGCCAGAAGAAGGCATTGGATTCCCTGGAACTGGAGTTACAGACTGTCTTCAGCCATATGAGTGCTGGGAACTGAACCTGGGTCCTCTGCAAGAGCAGCCAATGCCCTTAACCACTTAGCCATCTCTGCAGCCCTCCTAAAACAGCATTTTTTAATTCAAAATTCAAATGCAGTCTTCTGGCAAATGCTGTCATTTGAATATGACAAACTCAGAAACTGAAAATCATAATTTGTGATTTTTTATTTTAATAAATATTTGAAGGCTAGCACATGATGTTCTACAAATAAAGATTTCATATGTTTTATGTGATAATTTTATAGAATTACATTTGGAAAAGTTATTAAATAATTTTACTTCTCTTTCAATTAGCCAAGAATGGGGGGGGGGGATCAAATGGTAGGAATTTGGCTTTTACAAAGTTTAGAAGAAGAAAACATAAAGTAGTGCAGGGTCTCAAATATAGTTGAATTATCGGATACTTGGATTGAGGGAGAAAGCCAGCATTTGATTCTGGTCCTGAGTGACGTTAGTGGGTTTATTTCTTGTTTTGTTTCGAAGGCTTTAAATTTTTATTAGAAAATTTAAATTTCCATAATGAGAGCTAATGAGATGAAAGGCATCAAGATCAAAATGAAAATGAAACTCAGTGAAATGTGTAGAAATGTGCAGAAACAGGATATCACAATATATTCAGAAACACTACTCATTGGAAGAGGACACCTGGAAGTCAAGCTTTTGTTTTGTTGGTTTCTCTGCAGGAAGGGAAACTGGTCTTAGTGCGTGGGGCGGGGTGGCGGGGGGGGGGGGGGGGATAGACCAGTTTTCCCTTCCTGCAGAGAAACCAACAAAACAAAAGCTTGACTTCCAGGTGTCCTCTTCCAATGAGTAGTGTTTCTGAATATATTGTGATATCCTGTTTCTGCACATTTCTACACATTTCACTGAGTTTCATTTTCATTTTGATCCTTGATGCCTTTCATTCTCATTAGCTCTCATTATGAATTTTAAATTTTCTAATAAAAATTTAAAGCCTTCGAAACAAAACAAGAAATAAACCCACTAACGTCACTCAGGACCAGAATCAAATGCTGGCTTTCTCCCTCAATCCAAGTATCCGATAATTCAACTATATTTGAGACCCTGCACTACTTTATGTTTTCTTCTTCTAAACTTTGTAAAAGCCAAATTCCTACCATTTGAATCCCCCCCCCATTCTTGGCTAATTGAAAGAGAAGTAAAATTATTTAATAACTTTTCCAAATGTAATTCTATAAAATTATCACATAAAACATATGAAATCTTTATTTGTAGAACATCATGTGCTAGCCTTCAATATTTNAGCACTAACACTTTTAAAGACAGCGCCATACTTACCTAAACAAAATAAACTTAATATTACATTATATGACATGCATTCTCACACATTTCTTAGTCAGTTTGAACCACTCTAAAATTATTTTTTAATCTGTTCTAAATTCCATAATTTTTTTTCTTTTATTTATTTTTTTCCAGGAAAACAGAGCGAGTGATTGCTGTTTCACCACTAGACGGCGGTCTGGCACTGTAGTGAAACAGACGACCTAAGAGGGCGCGTGGAGGAAGCAGAAACAGAACTGCTTCGGCTGCTTTATTTCTAGGGAGCGTGGGGACAAGGCTTCCTGTTTTTCTGTGGCAGCTAGGCTCACTTACGGCCCAGTTAAAGGTTGAGGAATTCCCTCTAGAGCTCCCCATGTTAACCTGCCCTGGGGGTCTCCCCAAGCCCCTTTCAGTGGCTTCATGCCAAGCTCACTTGTTTCTACCCCAGTCTAAAAGCACGGGACACTACCTGAGCTTTCAAGTAAAATTTGAAATTAAACTAACTGTATGGTGTGTTTGGCTCATAGGATAAATATTCCATTTTATAGAAAAGCAGAGGGTCTGAGAGATTGGGCCATGTAGCTTGAATCTGGTAGAGGATAAACTGAAGCGCATCTTTAGCCACCGCCTCTTATCTCTCCTCCGGGCGAAAACTTCATGGTCTTCCAAGGAAACAACTATCAGAAAAGTTAAGGATAAGATACTGCCACATTAGAAATAAAATAGGAAAACAGAATTTGAATCACAGTAATCTAGTGTGATTTGTACAAAATAGGAGTAATGGTAGTGTTAACTTCTTGGACAGTTGAGAAGGCACGATGGTTAGTGTTGACAGAATCTAGGAGCATCTGAGAGGAGCGTCTCTGCGCATGCCTGAGAAGGATTAGCTTGATGACACTGATGGATGCGGGAAGACCCATCTTAACTGTGGGCAGGAGATCTGGGACGGGGTAAAATTCAGAAACCCAGCTGATCAGCAGCAAGCATGCATTCATTGCTCTCTGCTCCTGATTGTGGATGGGACAGGACCGGCTGCTTTAAGTTCCTGCCATGGTGGCCTGACACCTGGAATTGTGAGCTGAAACAAACCCCTTCTCCCTTAAGATGCTTTCGTCAGGAGATTTTCTCATAGCAGCAGAAAAGAAACTAAAACAGAAGGTAATCAGAATCATGTCTATAAAAATGTTATGCACCAGGCATGGTGGTACACGCCTTTAATCTCAGCACTCAGGTGGCAGAGGCAGGCAGATCTCTGTGAGTTCAAGGCCAGCCTGGTCTACATAGTAAGTTCCAGGACAGCTAGAGCTACAGAGAGACTCTGTCTCAAAAAGACAAAAAAAAAAAAAAAAAAGTTTACACAAATGGTTAAGCATTAAGTAAAAACTCTTAATTTAGCACTAATAATGATGGTGGAAGATTAGACCAACATCTTCTGGACCATTGTCCCTACTTCTAATAAAGAAAGAACCTTAATTTACCTAAAGGTGCAATATAAGAAGAAAATGAAATAGGGAACACAGAACAGAAGGAGGAGAGGATTTGAAAGACAATGCTCAAATCCCATGAGGTAAACCCATTCCCTCAGTCAGAGACAGAAACCTAGGGTTTACCACCAAGCAGAGGGAATCAGGCAGTATGCCAGAATCTCACTGAACATTCAACTGAAAAAACACAGGGGGAGAAAAACCCTCTTTCCCTAATTAAATAATGTTGTATAATGATGTGGAATTTCTCTTATAGCCAGAATTGATATTAGTACAATTAAAACTATGCCTTCAACAAAAATCAGATACAATAAGCATAAACATTTAACAAAGATGCTAGCATTTCAAACCTCTGACCCCCAGGCTCTGAAAGCTTTCTCCAGTCTTAAGACATTCAGGGCATATGTTCCAAAATTGTCGATCTCCTCCTCCTGGCCTGCATTCATGATCAGCTCATAAAGCGCTGCAGAATCTTCTCGTCTGTGGTACAGCTCCCATCCCAGCTCACCTGATGGGGGCAGAACCCACATCGGAGTGAGAACAGTCACGACCAGGTAAACCATCCCCTACGTTCACTAACACACATGCCGGGGAAAATCCACCCATGAAATGTACTCATTGTCAGGTTTCTTTTTTTTTTTTTTTTTTTTTTTGGTCTTTCCGAGAGACAGGGTCTCCCTGTAGCTCCCAGCTGGCCTGGATCTCTCTCTGTAGACCAGGCTGGCCTTGAACTCACAAAGATCTGCCTGCCTCTTCCTCCCAAGTGCTAGGATTAAAGGTGTGCGCCACCACACCCGGCTTCATCATTGTCAGTTTTTAAAAAAACAGCTCACTCCGGGCATGGTGGTGCATGCCTTTAATCCTAGCACTTGGGAGGCAGAGGCATGTGGATCTTTGTGAGTTCAAGGCCAGCCTGGTCTTCAGAGCAATTCCAGGCCGCTGGGGCTACAGGGAGACCTTGTCTCGAAAAATAAAGAACCAGCTCACAAAAATGTAGCCACAAAACCCCACACAGGGCTGGAGAGATGGGTCAGTGGTTAAAAGCACTGACTGCTCTTGCAGAGGACCTGGGTTCGATTCCAGCACCACATGACGGCTAAGAAGCGACTCTGACTCCAGTTCCAGGGGAAATCCGACACCCTCTTCTTCACCTCCGAGGAGTGCAATCCAGACCTACGTGCAGACAGTACACATTAAAAAATAATAAAATAAGCAAACACACACACATATACACAACACAATCACACAACACACAACCTGGAAAAGCAAAACAAAACAACAAAATAAAAAAAAGATTAGGGAGATAGTTCAGTCAATCAGGCACCTGCCATATAAACATGTTTTATCCGTACTAGAACCCACATAAAAAAGCAGGGCCCAGAGCAATGGCTCAGTGGTGAAGGTGCTACTGCCAGTAAGCACGATGATCTGGGTTCAATTCCTGGGACCCCCATGGTGAAAGGAAAGTACTGACTCCAGTAAGTTGTCCTCCAACCTGCACACATATATGTACATGTGCACACACAGAAAACACACACACACACACACCACACACCACACACAACTGAATAAATAACATAAAAAAAAAAAAAAAGCTGGCATGGTAGTACAGTGTCAGGAGTCTAGTGGAGAAAGATGGATCTCTGAGGCATGCTGACCGGCCAGGCTAGCCGTCTCTCCTAGTCTGTGAGCCCCAGGCCAGTGAGAAACCCTGTCCCTCATCAGAGATAGGTAACACCCAAGGTTGACCTCTGACTGCCATTGACATGTGCACCCAGGATGTAATACACAACACATGCACACAAATATGCACAGGCACACAATTTAAGATGAGTTTAAGGTTTAGACACTCCAGTTCCCAACCTTCAAATCATAAGTCTTAAAAAGATGAAGAACTTAGCTGGGTGGTGGTGGCACATTAGAATGCTTCTAATCCCAGCATTCAGGAGGCAGAGGGCAGGCAGATCTCTGTGAGTTCAAGGCCAGGCTGTCTACATAGCAAGTTCCAGGCTAGCTGGTTCTAAAGGAGACCCTGTCTCAAAAAAAAAAAAAAAAAGACGAAGAACTTGGAGGTGTTCAAATCTCCTCCCTGTGGATGGCCAGGCAGCATCCTTGGCTCCCTTTGCATTTCATTTCTTGACCATAACATCATTTCATTCATCAATTAAGATCTAATGTGCTAAAAAAGCAAAAACAAAGAAAAAAGAAAAAGCAATCCAACAGTGCTGCTCCATTTCTTATTCTGGTTAGAGTAGATGGCCCAGAGAAGCCGGGGTCTCGTGGTGAATACGCTCCTTGTTCCGCATTGCCACGGACGCCATCAGAACAGGAACAACATGTGAGCGAACGGTTGGGCACAAAGTGCTCCTCCCGAGAGAAGACAGGGAGGTCAGGAAGCCAGAAGTGAGCCCAGAGCCCCAGCAAGAGCTTTCCTTACCAAATACATACTCTGTGCAAGGTTAGGGGAAGATTTTCTAGTGAACCTCAACCGGAAAGAAAGACCCATATCCGCAATGCTCTGGCAGAAAGCTTGGAACATTCACAATGGCCTAGAAGCCAGAGAGTCTGCTGGCCTGGGAATTCCAGCTAGCTATCCCCACGGCCATCGGTTTGCTCCTTTCTAATCTACCCTTCCAAAATGGAGCAACTGGAAATGGGTAGAACCAGTCTAAGGAGCAACAGTGACCAAATAGACTTCTGTGTTGTTTTTGAGACGGGTTTCACTTGTAGCCCTAGCTGGCCTGGAACTTTGCATAGACCAGGCTGGCCTGGAACTTGCAGAGAGCCACCTGCCTCTGCCCCTGCCTCTGCCCCTGCCCCTGCCCTGCCCCTGCCCCTGCCCCTGCCCCTGCCCCTGCCTCTGCCTCTGCCTCTGCCTCTGCCTCTGCCTCTCCTCTGCCTCTGCCTCCTGAATGCTGGATTAGACGCATATTTGTGCCACCATACCCAGCCACCAGACTTCTTGTCTAAGAAGTGGGAAGAAGAATCTTCCTTTAAAAAAAAAAAAAAGAGAGTGACGAGCAAGTGAGTCCCATTTCTGGCAGCATCGCCCTTTAAGTTTCAGGGACTTGCTCTAATTCTTACCAGTGTAAGAGATCCTGATTGCAGTGACAGGGATGTTGGAGACCTTTATGGACTTGGTTTGAAGAAACTTAAAAACATCCTCACTGAGATCTTCTGGGGTCAGCTTCTGAAGGACTTTCCTCGCACGTGGCCCTGCGATCCCCAGGACGCCAAGTTCATCAGTTATATTTGTAATTTCAACATCAAATCCACCACTGACTGCTGCTTCTTCAATCCATCTGCATTTGGGTCATAAACACTGTGTAAATGTTCCTTGGATACTGGAACATTATGTTATGCTTCTGAAGACATGGTTGAAGTTTAGAATGATTAGAAAGTTCCAGGGTCATGCATTCAGCCATCTGGGGTTTTTTTTCTTTTTTTTTTTTTCTTTGCCATCTGGTTTTTAAAGTTGGGAAAATTAAGTGATCAAGATGTCAAGATACTTTCTTTGAATTGTCCACTTATAAATTTGGGAGTAATTTTTCAAACTACACAGAATACTTCCATTTAAACGAGCTTTGCCACACATTTATAAATAGTGACAGTTCTATTGCATTTAAACTAATGGTTGCATCTTCAAAAATTAATTTAAACCCAAATTTTCTCTAATATCTGTACACAGGATGCATGCCTGTGCTGCTAACTGTAAATAATGTGCCTGCCACCAGACATGTAATTGCTCTGACAATCACAAGGGAAATATTAAAAACTTGAGTTTCAGTTTCTAACAGTTGACGAGTCATAAGGCAGCTCTCAGGCCAGTATATAGTTTATTGAGCAGTCCCTGAAGTGCTGCAAGTCTGTTATAAAGTGTTGATCTGGATTTAGGAAAAGTTCAGTTCCTGAGGTGTTACCCAAGACCCTTTGTACTCAGCCATAAAATGTGTATCATTTTACAACCAAAGGTGAGAATCTGAGTCTGATCTTGATTTCAATAATAATATTTCAAGCATTTTTTGAAAACTAGACTAAAGATGAAAACTATAGTAGAATAAAGATTCAGACAAAAGCTCCTTTTAACAGGTCTGTGATTTAGCTCTTAGCCAGTGGGCATAGAGTATTATGGAGGAAGATGATAACTAAAGGCTCCAGCTGACTGGAGTGAACCGAATGCAGCACTATGATGGAATATGCTGGCTTGAGCAGGTGGCTTTAACCCAGAACTGTTCTTCATCTGAAAATGACAATTTATAGTTTGTAAAAGAATTTTTGCACATATATGCATGTGTGATGTATATCAGAATGTATACCCAGGTTTGTATATGTATGGATATATGTTAGTGCAGGTGCACAAGCACGAATGTGTGCGTGTATGTAGAGGCCAAAGGCTTGACAGCAAGTGCCTTTCTGAATGCCACTCTACCTTATATATTGAGACACAAGGTCTTCTAGTAGAACCCAAAGCGGCTGACTCATCTGAGTTAACTAGCCAGCTTGCTCTGGGGAATCCTCTGTCTCTACTTCCTAAGTGCGGAGAATACAGGCAGGGTGCCCTGCCCTCCTGACATTTATATGGGCGGAGAGCTAAACTCTAGTCTTCCTGCTGTGCAGCAGTATTTCCATCCACGCGAGTCATCTCCTTAGCACCCTGCAAAAATCTTAAGGGAATTGAGGTCATGCCTGAAAGGGGTTCTGGCACATTAATGATGTTTAATAAATAAGAGTTATATTATTGGAATCAGAAATCCAATGGTTAGATAACCTTGGGGAGAGGGCTCCAGGAACTTTTGCTTCAAATAGTTTCTTATAAAGAGAGATTGAGGTTTTTCAACACTGATGAGGTATAGAATTAAATTAGGAGCTAGAAAGATGCTCAGTGGTAAGAGAGTGTTTACTGCTTTGACAGAAGACCTAGTTTGTGTTCCATACCACAGCAGTGATAACACACACACTGGTTACTCCAGCTCCAGGTGAGTCCAATGCCTTCTTCTGGTTTTCTGTGAGTAACTGCAAAAACCCGCAACACAGACACACACACACAACCACACACACGAACAACACACACACACACGCACACACACGAACACACACACACACCCGCACAAACACACGACACACACACCACACACACACACGCACACTTTGTTAAAAGAAAGAAATTAAAGTTGTTTTCAGTACTGTGTGATAGCTTTATGTCAACTTGACTGCAACCTGGAATGCTTGGGACAGGAGTTTTGATGAGGTGCGTTGGCCTGTGGGCATGTATGTGGAGGGTTGTCTGAAGTTAGTTGAGGTGGGAAGACCATCCACTGTGGGAGCACCATTCCTAGGCAGGGAGTCCTAAAGTGCATAAGAGTAGAGAAATGGAGTTGAGCACAAGGAAGTAAGTGAGCATGCATGCATTCCGCCTCTTGGTTCTTGACTGTGGGCACCATGTGACTACTGTTCAGCTTTCCTGTTCCTCCCTTGACTTTCCTGCTATCAAGGACAGTAACCTGAAGCTGTGAGCTGAAATCAAGCCCTTTCTTTCCTCAGTTGCTGTTTTTAGGACATTTTTATCGACAGCCACAGAAATAAAACCAGAACATAGTGATTCAAGAGCNCTTTGGGAGACATTTCATAGGGCTGTGTTCAAAGCTATACTAATACCACTGTACTGTGATTTCTTATATTTCCTTCTTTTACCACCCTTCTTGATTATCATATATATTAATCTATGTACAGTTCTTCAGTTCAAAAGTTATGTCAGTCAGAAATAAACTCTGGCCATCTAGATTATTCCAGATATGGTCAGTTATGAAGTATCAAGAAAGAAATCTGCAAGTCATTTTGTATTGTTTCCTGCCTAGACTTTTAAGAGTTATGAACTCAGAAAATATTAAAATGCCCATCCTTGTCTTTGATTGCAGATGCAAGAAATTTAGAACAATTGAGCAAGAACAAGGTGACACACATTCTTTCTGTCCATGACAGTGCCAGGCCCATGTTGGAGGTAAGCAAGGTGTGTGTGTGTGCGTGCGCGTGTGTTCTGGGAGCAGCCATACTCTGACCTCAGCTTGGCCCTGTGATCACTAACAGTATTAATTTTGTACTCAGGCCGAATTTATGTTTCTGCTCTGCTTAAGAGCTTGGCCTGCATCCTGGCAGAGAGAATAACCTTCTTCCTATATTCCAGCTGCATCATTACCATGGCTTCCACAGCTAAATGCCAAAGAATAAACAGATCTTGCATTTCTCTCCAGATATAAAGGACATTTAAAACTGACTTTATAGCCCAGCATAGTGCCTTATACCTGTCCTCAAGAGGCTGAGGCAGGAGTTCAAGGGCAAGCTGCCTACATAGTGAATTCCAGGCTGGCTCAGGCTACAGTGAGACCCTCTATCCAAAAAATCCATAATAATAATTTTCAGACTGGGGATGTATCTCTTGTATGGTGCTTGCGGACAAGACATGAAAATGGAGGTTCCATCTCCAGCACCATGGGAAAAATAAGTCAATAAGTAAACCTTTGAAAATTATTTCTGTTCTATTAGAATCCTAAAGATTCTGTCTTGCTCATTTCTGATGTTGTTTCCCATGAAAGCTCAGGGTCTCTGATTGTGCTCAAGAGTAAGTGGCTCACGCCTTTAATCCTAGCACTTGGGAGGCAGAGGCAGGTGGATCTTTGTGAGTTCAAGGCCAGCCTGGTCTACAGAGCAAATTCCAGGCCAGCTGGGGCTACAGGGAGACCTTGTCTCGAAAAATAAAGAACCAGCTCACAAAAATGTAGCCACAAAACCCCACCACAGGGCTGGAGAGATGGGTCAGTGGTTAAAAGCACTGACTGCTCTTGCAGAGGACCTGGGTTCGATTCCCAGCACCCACATGACGGCTAAGAAGCGACTCTGACTCCAGTTCCAGGGGAAATCCGACACCCTCTTCTTACCTCCGAGGCAGTGCACAGACCTACGTGCAGACAGTACACATTAAAAAATAATAAAATAGCAAACACACACACATACACACACACTCGCACGCACACGCACACGCGCGCCCTGGAAAAGCAAAACAAAACAACAAAAATAAAAAAAGATTAGGGAGATAGTTCAGTCAATCAGGCACCTGCCATATAAACATGTTTTATCCGTACTAGAACCCACATAAAAAAGCAGGGCCCAGAGCAATGGCTCAGTGGGTGAAGGTGCTACTGCCAGTAAGCACGATGACTCGGGTTCAATTCCTGGGACCCCCATGGTGAAAGGAAAGTACTGACTCCAGTAAGTTGTCCTCCAACCTGCACACATATAGTGTACATGTGCACACACAGAAAACACACACACACACACACACACACACACACACTGAATAAATAACATAAAAAAAAAAAAAAGCTGGGCATGGTAGTACAGTGTCAGGAGTCTAGTGGAGAAAGATGGATCTCTGAGGCATGCTGACCGGCCAGGCTAGCCGTCTCTCCTAGTCTGTGAGCCCCAGGCCAGTGAGAAACCCTGTCTCATCAGAGAAGGTAACACCCAAGGTTGACCTCTGACTGCCATTGACATGTGCACCCTCCAGGAATGTAAACACACATGCACACAAATATGCACAGGCACACAATTTAAGATGAGTTTAAGGTTTAGACACTCCAGTTCCCAACCTTCAAATCATAAGTCTTAAAAAGATGAAGAACTTAGCTGGGTGTGGTGGCACATTAGAATGCTTCTAATCCCAGCATTCAGGAGGCAGAGGCAGGCAGATCTCTGTGAGTTCAAGGCCAGGCTGGTCTACATAGCAAGTTCCAGGCTAGCTGGTTCTAAAAGGAGACCCTGTCTCAAAAAAAAAAAAAAAAGACGAAGAACTTGGAGGTGTTCAAATCTCCTCCCTGTGGATGGCCAGGCAGCATCCTTGGCTCCCTTTGCATTTCATTTCTTGACCACTCCATCATTTCATTCATCATTAGATCTATGTGCTAAAAAGCAAAACAAAGAAAGAAAAGAAAAAGCAATCCAAACAGTGCTGCTCATTTCTTATTCTGGTTAGAGTAGATGGCCCAGAGAAGCCGGGGTCTCGTGGTGAATACGCTCCTTGTTCCGCATTGCCACGGACGCCATCAGAACAGGAACAACATGTGAGCGAACGGTTGGGCACAAAGTGCTCCTCCCGAGAGAAGACAGGGAGGTCAGGAAGCCAGAAGTGAGCCCAGAGCCCCAGCAAGAGCTTTCCTTACCAAATACATACTCTGTGCAAGGTTAGGGGAAGATTTTCTAGTGAACCTCAACCGGAAAGAAAGACCCATATCCGCAATGCTCTGGCAGAAAGCTTGGAACATTCACAATGGCCTAGAAGCCAGAGAGTCTGCTGGCCTGGGAATTCCAGCTAGCTATCCCCACGGCCATCGGTTTGCTCCTTTCTAATCTACCCTTCCAAAATGGAGCAACTGGAAATGGGTAGAACCAGTCTAAGGAGCAACAGTGACCAAATAGACTTCTGTGTTGTTTTTGAGACAGGGTTTCACTTGTAGCCCTAGCTGGCCTGGGACTTGCTATGTAGACCAGGCTGGCCTGGAACTTGCAGAGAGCCACCTGCCTCTGCCCCTGCCTCTGCCCCTGCCCCTGCCCCTGCCCCTGCCCCTGCCCCTGCCCCTGCCCCTGCCTCTGCCTCTGCCTCTGCCTCTGCCTCTGCCTCTGCCTCTGCCTCTGCCTCCTGAATGCTGGAATTAGACGCATATTTGTGCCACCATACCCAGCCACCAGACTTCTTGTCTAAGAAGTGGGAAGAAGAAATCTTCCTTTAAAAAAAAAAAAAAGAGAGTGAACGAGCAAGTGAGTCCCATTTCTGGCAGCATCGCCCTTTAAGTTTCAGGGACTTGCTCTAATTCTTACCAGTGTAAGAGATCCTGATTGCAGTGACAGGGATGTTGGAGACCTTTATGGACTTGGTTTGAAGAAACTTAAAAACATCCTCACTGAGATCTTCTGGGGTCAGCTTCTGAAGGACTTTCCTCGCACGTGGCCCTGCGATCCCCAGGACGCCAAGTTCATCAGTTATATTTGTAATTTCAACATCAAATCCACCACTGACTGCTGCTTCTTCAATCCATCTGCATTTGGGTCATAAACACTGTGTAAATGTTCCTTGGATACTGGAACATTATGTTATGCTTCTGAAGACATGGTTGAAGTTTAGAATGATTAGAAAGTTCCAGGGTCATGACATTCAGCCATCTGGGGTTTTTTTTTCTTTTTTTTTTTTTCTTTGCCATCTGGTTTTTAAAGTTGGGAAAATTAAGTGATCAAGATGTCAAGATACTTTCTTTGAATTGTCCACTTATAAATTTGGGAGTAATTTTTCAAACTACACAGAATACTTCCATTTAAACGAGCTTTGCCACACATTTATAAATAGTGACAGTTCTATTGCATTTAAACTAATGGTTGCATCTTCAAAAATTAATTTAAACCCAAATTTTCTCTAATATCTGTACACAGGATGCATGCCTGTGCTGCTAACTGTAAATAATGTGCCTGCCACCAGACATGTAATTGCTCTGACAATCACAAGGGAAATATTAAAAACTTGAGTTTCAGTTTCTAACAGTTGACGAGTCATAAGGCAGCTCTCAGGCCAGTATATAGTTTATTGAGCAGTCCCTGAAGTGCTGCAAGTCTGTTATAAAGTGTTGATCTGGATTTAGGAAAAGTTCAGTTCCTGAGGTGTTACCCAAGACCCTTTGTACTCAGCCATAAAATGTGTATCATTTTACAACCAAGGTGAGAATCTGAGTCTGATCTTGATTTAATAATAATATTTCAAGCATTTTTTGAAAACTAGACTAAAGATGAAAACTATAGTAGAATAAAGATTCAGACAAAAGCTCCTTTTAACAGGTCTGTGATTTAGCTCTTAGCCAGTGGGCATAGAGTATTATGGAGGAAGATGATAACTAAAGGCTCCAGCTGACTGGAGTGAACCGAATGCAGCACTATGATGGAATATGCTGGCTTGAGCAGGTGGCTTTAACCCAGAACTGTTCTTCATCTGAAAATGACAATTTATAGTTTGTAAAAGAATTTTTGCACATATATGCATGTGTGATGTATATCAGAATGTATACCCAGGTTTGTATATGTATGGATATATGTTAGTGCAGGTGCACAAGCACGAATGTGTGCGTGTATGTAGAGGCCAAAGGTTGACAGCAAGTGCCTTTCTGAATTGCACTCTACCTTATATATTGAGACAAGGTCTTCTAGTAGAACCCAAAGCGGGCTGACTCATCTGAGTTAACTAGCCAGCTTGCTCTGGGGAATCCTCTGTCTCTACTTCCTAAGTGCGGAGAATACAGGCAGGGTGCCCTGCCCTCCTGACATTTATATGGGCGGAGAGCTAAACTCTAGTCTTCCTGCTTGTGCAGCAAGTATTCCATCCACCGAGTCATCTCCTTAGCCCCTGCAAAATCTTAAGGGAATTGAGGTCATGCCTGAAAGGGGTTCTGGCACATTAATGATGTTTAATAAATAAGAGTTATATTATTGGAATCAGAAATCCAATGGTTAGATAACCTTGGGGAGAGGGCTCCAGGAACTTTTGCTTCAAATAGTCTTATAAAGAGAGATGAGGTTTATTCACACTGATGAGGTTTAAGAATTAAAGTTAGGAGCTAGAAAGATGGCTCAGTGACGAGGTGGTCTTACTGCTCTTACAGAAGACCAGAGTTTGGTCACATACGGCAGCTCACAACCACCTGTTACTCCAGCTCCAGGTGATCCAATGCCTTCTTCTGGTTTCTGTGAGTACCTGCACCCGCATACACAGACACACACACACACACACACACACGAACACACACACACACACACGCACACACACGAACACACACACACACGCACACACACGAACACACACACACACACACACACACGCACACTTTTTTTAAAAAAAAGAATTAAAGTTGTTCTTCAAGTACTGTGTGATAGCTTTGTCAACTTGATGCAACCTGGAATCGCTTGGGACAGGAGTTTTGATGAGGTGCGTTGGCCTGTGGGCATGTATGTGGAGGGTTGTCTGAAGTTAGTTGAGGTGGGAAGACCCATCCCACTGTGGACAACACCATTCCCTAGGCAGGGAGTCCTAAAGTGCATAAGAGTAGAGAAATGGAGTTGAGCACAAGGAAGTAAGTGAGCATGCATGCATTCCGCCTCTTGGTTCTTGACTGTGGGCACCATGTGACTACTGTTCAGCTTTCCTGTTCCTCCCTTGACTTTCCTGCTATCAAGGACAGTAACCTGAAGCTGTGAGCTGAAATCAAGCCCTTTCTTTCCTCAGTTGCTGTTTTTAGGACATTTTTATCACAGCACCAGAAATAAAACCAGAACATAGTGATTCAAGAGCTCTGAGTAAGATTGATTCCAAGTAGCATATGTACAAAATTATTTTACTGGGTGTATATTTACCTAAGATCATGAAGTTCTGATGCAGAACCAGTGATCAACAGAAACTCCCCTGGAGACAGGTGAGAGACAGTCAGCTCAGCATACACTCGACCTTTGGGTGTCAGCATGTGACTTATATTTGTAAAACCCACCTATGCAAAAGAATTTAAAATTATTATAGGATGAATTAAACATCTTAACACACATGTAAAAACTGTGGGCATTGGCCATGAAAAGCTTCGCATTCTTACCACTTATATCAATGATATGAACTGAACCAAACCAAAGATTAATTTAGAGTTTCAGTTTAAAAACCATAGAAAACTGTTGTAAAATTATACTTCAGGGCTGAAAAGATGTCTCCGCAGGTAAGGAGCTTCTGGCAAGCCTAGCGACCTGAGTTTGATCATTGGGACCCACAGGAGTGGAAAAGAGACTCCTGAAAGTTGTCTCTGACCTTCACATGCGTGCTATGGTATGCATGTTCCACACACCATTATATGCACACACACACACACACACACACACACACACACAAATAAATGTAATAATTTAAAAAACTTTTAAAAAGGCACTTCATTTAATTACAGTTAATTTTAAGTTCCCATTGGCATAATTAAGCAAAGATGCTAGATGATAATTTACTCAAAAGAAATTTAAGTTTGAAAATTAGCTTGAATATTCTTGGTCAGTTGAGTCCTAGTATTCACACTGATATCATTAAGCAGAATAAAAGAAGGCTAGGTTTAGTTTTTTGCAAAGGGATAGGTCAGAATCCTGGACCTTGTCTATTTACCTTGGGAATAACATTTGCAAAGAGATGGTCCAGCAATCTGATGGAGTCTTGGCCTTTGATGTTAAACTTGCCAAATGGTGATAGGTCAATCACACCCACTCTTTGCATAACCTGTTTGTACTCAGAGCCCACCGGCTCAAACCAGTTTGTGCGGTGAAAACTTGGCCTGAAATACAATATTTAGTAGTACAAAACAACTGTCATCCATTGTTCAAAACTTACAAAATAAGAATATTTTAATTAACATTATTCATTTAGAAAATCTTACTGGGGCAGATGCAACTTTAAGTTCTACTCTGTAAATCATAGACATATACATATTTTGGAATCTGACCTTTCGTAGTTACTCATCTACCCATGTGACCCACTTTTATAGTGAACAAAGTGTTAATTAACTAGAAAAATAAGACAGAATTTGTGGGTTCTCTGGTCTGAAGGACAGCCTAGAAGGTAACAAAACAGATCTAGAGGTTTTGAACGCTGGTCGTATGTTAGAATCACCTGGGGAGAAATTTTTAAATGCCAGTTGTTGGGCCTCATTAAATCAGAATGTGTTAGTGTGTGTGCATGTGTGTGTGTGTGTGTGTGTGTGTGTGTGTGTATGCTCACACACAACTCCCTAGTCCAGTGCTTCTCAGAAATTAACATGAATATAAATCACTCTCACTTGTTAAAACCCAGATTCTGATGCCAAGAATGAGGCACCGTAGTTCCCAGGCAATTTTCCAGGCAGCGGCCATAGCACACCGGGCAGCAGGAGCAATGGCCTAGCCCCAGCACCTTCACTTTTCAGAGAAAAGACACAAAGTAACTTCTAAGACCTTTGTGTTACCTAATGACAGAGTTGGGTTTGAACAAAGGTTTTCTGATTCCTTATGAAAGGTCCTTCCTACCTAACCAAGTGGACTTGTAACGCGGCATCTTAAACTTCAGAGGGTGATGCTGTCTGCAGAATTTTTCAGTAGCTTAATTATTAAAATTGAAGACAAAAACCTTAACCAGACTGCACAAAGTAGAAAAGTCATTATTTCTCTGAGTTATTCAGGAAAAATCAAGTCAGGATTTGGCCTCCAAACAGTCCACATTCTGGATCAGCTGCCTCCAGGTGGAGCACACTGGGTCCCGGGTGCCCCTCCTCCAGGTGGAGCACATTGGTCCCGGGTGCCCCTCCTCCAGGTGGAGCACACTGGGTCCCGGGTGCCCCTCCTCCAGGTGGAGCACACTCGGTCCCAGATGCCCCTCCTCCAGGTGGAGCACAGTCGGTCCCACTGAGTCCCGGGTGCCCCTCCTCCAGGTGGAGCACACTCGGTGCCAGATGCCCCTCCTCCAGGTGGAGCACAGTCGGTCCCGGGTGCCCCTCCTCCAGGTGGAGCACAGTCGGTCCCGGGTGCCCCTCCTCCAGGTGGAGCACACTCGGTCCGGGGTGCCTCTCCTCCAGGCTTCACCCCACAGAGATCTACATTGAAAGTAGACACCAAAACCTGTGGTTGGGGGGGGGTGTTCATATATATGTGAGGGTGCATGTGCACATGTGTGTGTGTGCATGTGGAGGCCAGAGGATGACCTCAGGTGTCATACTTCAGGATACATCTGCCTTTCCACCTTGGTTTGGGGGTTTTGTTTTGTTTTGTTTTGTTTTGTTTTTTACAGGGTCTCTCACTGGCCTGGAGCTTACCAAGCATGCTAGGCTGGCCTGAAAAATTCCAGGAATCTACCTGTCTTCACCTCCGCAGCGCTGTGATTACACGCATGTACCACCATGCCCACTTTTATATATGGGCACTGGGGAATTGAACTCAGATCCTCATGCTTGCACAGCAATCACTTCACCAACTGAGCCATCTCTCCATCCTCAAACCTGTCTAAAACTGTAAAATGACAACCTGATAGAAAAGGGAAATTAGCTCCTACATTTGCTGTTTGTTTTTCCTTGGTCTATGAACTCTTGTGAGAAAATGATGCATAATCACCTTTAATCCAAAGCCCAACAAACAGCGGGCAGCACCTCACAGGAATCCAGGGATCTGTTTTGGTGGTGTGCTTAGTGCTTTTAGTTTAGTCCAAAATACTAAGCAAATGATCTTTTCCCCAACTTACTGACTGTGCTTATAACTTGCGTGGTTCTATGCACATGCACTAAAAAGCAGGGGATCTTGGGGCTGGAGAGATGGCTCAGCAGTTAAGAGCACCGACTGCTCTTGCAGAGGACCCGGGTTTGATTCCCAGCACCCACATGGAAGCTAAGAACCATCTTTAACTCCAGTTCCAGGGGAATCCTATGCCCTCTTCTGACCTCCACAGCATTGCATGACATGGGTGAGCCAACCTACATGCAGACAGTAAACTCACACACATAAACTAATAAATAAAAATTTTAAAATATATATATAAAAAAGCACGGGATCTCGGCTATTTCATGATGAACAGAGAGCCCAAGACTGCAGGTCCTTTCCTTGTTGTGTTCATATGCCATGAGATTCTACCGGGCACCCCAGGCCATGGCAAACCTTCAGGAGCAAATTACAGCCAGGTGAATATTTGGGTGGGGATGAAGCAGGCTCCTCTGAGATTCTGGAAGAGGATTCAGCGGGGCTGCCTATGGGGTGCTGTAGGCAAATGGGTCCTCGATGTGCACTAGAGCCATTGGAGCTGGCGTAAGGAATGCCTCCACCAGCAGGCAGCTCCTGTCAGAGTGATGCGGTGTTCCTTGGAGTGCAGGGCAGTCAAGATGGGAGAGGAATCCACGGTCACTGTCCATCCCCTCTACCCCTGCAGTGCCATTACCTGATCAGTATCACAGGCAGATTGCCATTCACTCACCTGTACTGAGTGTCCTGGCCAGGTTTGTAGAACCAGTGTGGCTGCTCCCAGCCTGCATGGAACCCCATGGAACACTTAGTCTCCAGGGTTTTATAGAGCCCACTGACTCTCTGGGTTGGCCTCCCAGCAAACCGTTCTTCTTTAGGATAACCAACTGAAAAAGGAACATTGTTACTCTAAATAGCTTATAAGCAAAATGATAAAATACATTGAAGGGATTTAAAAAGTGGAAAATACAGGACTTAAAATCCAAAAGCCTATATACATATGTATTAAAATTTAATGTCAGTGATTCAAATGATACACTCATTATATACAATCATATAGATTCCTTGCTGTGTCTTAGAGGCACAATGCTATTGACAGTTCCTGACAACTACCATCCCAGTGAACAGAACAAAGAGTATCTAAAGTCAGAGCTACTGCTTTTACCCAACAGCAAATGAGTACTTCACCGATGTTGTTGAACCCATAAGATTCTCGGGCTTTGGCCTCCGTGTACTGCGTTGTTGTCCATTTGCCATAGCGATTGGGATCCAGTTCTATCAGGTCAAAAGGGGGTTCTCCATGCAGGATCCAGTCGCTGAGGTACTTCCCTATCCCGCCAGCGTGGATTATGCCATATCTGTCAGATACAAAGATTGACACCATATTGCAAACACATGGTATTTTCAAATGCTGAAACATGTCATCTCTTAAAGGACTTCAGAATTGGAGTGGTTTGAACACATCAAAACACACAAGAAATATAATCTTAAAACAAATGAATGCATGTTTATGCACCCGAATGAAATGTGCCTGCCTTGATAGCTAGTTTATATCGATAGTTTTTGTTTTGTTTCTTAATTTAAATTTTAATATTTTGAGAATTTCATACAGGAATACTGTACTTATGTCATTTCTATGCCTTCCTCCTCTTCTCCAATGTCTCTGGTGACCCCACACATACTCCCCCTCAAATTAATGATCTTTTCTTCTTTAATTATTGTTGTTCCATACATACTGTTTTCTTAAATTCATTATTATTTTTAATTATCTGTTCATATTTATCTGTATGTGGGAATATGTATGTGAGTGCAGGTGCCCTCGGAGACCAGAAGAGAGTGTTGGGTCTCCTAGAACCAGAGTTACAGATGGTTGTAAGCTGCCCGTTGTGGGTGCTGGGAATGAACTCAAGTCCTCGGCAAGAGTAGTACATGCTCTTAATGCTGTACTCTGAGCCACCTCTCCAGTCTATTTCTGCAGTTTAGTTAGAGATAACCTGTCTACACATCACCTATGACTGCTAGCTAGTAAAGATGCTCACTTTAGGATGTGTGGGAAGGGGAGAGAAATGGACAAGAGGATGTGGTTGGTGCTCACCCACCATCCTGAGCTGTGACTGTTGGAGATACTCCCTCCACCTCCCCTGGACTCAGTGTACTAGTCAGCCCTAATTTTAACTTAGAAGCATTCAAAGAGGCACTCAATGGGGATTGTGGGAGGAGGCAGATAAGAACATAACCCCTGTATTTTGCAACTTTAGGTCACTTGGAAGGGAAGGGCAGTTTGTCTTCTAGTTCTATAAGAAGATGCTTTGGGGTCTCATGTTCCCAGCCTGGCCTCAAACTGACTATGTAGCTGAGGGTGACTTTGAATTCTGCTCCTCCTGCCTCTAGCCCTTAGTTCTGGGAATGCAAGCATATACCATCCTGCCCAGTTTATGTGACACAGGAAATCAAACTCAGGGCTTTATGCCTCTTAAGTAAGCATTTTACCAACTGAGCTATAATCCACAACCCCAAAAGATGCTTTAAAACTACAAGTAGAGCTGTGTTGTGATATCAGAATCATAGTCTTCAGTAGGCAACGTGCAGTTCTACCCAGCCATTCTTATCTAATGAAGCTCTTCAATATGGGTTAAGTCAAGAGAAGATTTGAGGAACTGAATGGGCTGGGCATCATGGGGAGAGAGCCATGGAAAGGAGCCAGCCACATGAGTAGACAGTAAGATGTAAAAGTCCCCTTTGTTTGATCCCCACCACAAAAAAAAAAAAACAAAAACAAAAAAAACCCACACACAAGAACTCCAGAACCCCAAAGTACAGAGACTTAACAGCCAGCACCTTAGTTTCAAGAAGCATGGGAGGAAATTCAACAGAGAGAGAAAATGTTCACTTTCCTCATAAGACATCAGTTTCACCATTTATTTATTTGTTAGTTTTATTTTACGTGTGTTGCTTGCATGTACTAAGTGTGTGCACATGTATTGTGCACTACCTTTGGAGGCCAGAAGAGGGCATTAGATCATGGGAACTGGAGTTAGAGATAGCTGTTGGCCACCATGTGGGCACTGGGAATGGAACTTGGGTCCTCTGCAAGAGCAGCTGTTGCTCTTAACTGCTGAGCCTCCCTTTAGCCCCCAGTTTCACTGTTTTAGAAAAATGAACGCACCTTAATGTTATAGAGCTAATTCTGAAGGAGAATAAAAAGTCCTCAGTCCATACTTGTCTGGGCGATGCAGCACGAGGCCCAGCACAGAGCTGACAATCATTAGATATCATTTGAATAAATGGCCAAATAAAATAGAGAAGAAAAATAGAATATTAAAAATTCTGATATGATAGCAAAGTGGGGTTGACATCAATATTCAGCATATTAATGGGATAAGTATTAGAAATGAAACCTCAGAGAAGGATAGAATCACAAACAGAAAGGAATCGGGGAGTTAGAGAGAAATAAATCATGTTGGACAAACAGGAATGATGGTGGAAAATGTACCAGACATATTATCCACCTGATATTTTGAATTCTCTTTGTCACATTCTGTTATGAAAATGTTCTTATCCAATTGGGGCAAATTGACCCATCAGAAGTAATGGCATGGAAATAGATGTGAAGGCTGGCAGGGAATAGAGAAGAGTTTCAGAAAATTATTACCCTTCCTTGTGCTACTTTTTAAAATATATCTGTTATTAGATCATTATATACTCTGTGCTATAAAGCTGTTTATTTTTATTCCTGGTCATGAAAAGGAGAAGATCCCACCCTGGCCTACTCCCCAGACCTCAGCCTGGCTCCCTGCTGCTTCTTCCGTTTTTTTGCCTTTTGTTTGGGACTAGATTTAACTAAAGTAAGTGCTTCTGCACTATGTGTTGACTCTTGTAGTACCACTCACCCAAAGCCTACAGCCACCCAGTAGTTTCTGACCCCCTGATGGGGCCCCACCATGGGCAGAATGTCAGGAGAATAGGTGATGGGACCATTGACGATATTGATGATGTCGGCCTTTTTCAGGACAGGAACCATTTCCATGGCAGCTTCCAGGTGATCCATGATCCGGTCCAGGTCAGACTCAAAGAGTTCCTTTCCAAAGCCTGGAGAGATAGACCACTGTGGTCAGAATGCCACAGGTGCGCTGGCAAGTCTCAGTGACTTCAGTCTCTGAAACAGACACTATAAGGAAGGCACTTCTTTTTCTGTAAAAATCTGTTGAAGCTGGAGAGATGGCTCAATAGTTAAGAGCACTGGCTACTTTTGCAGAGGATCAAAGTTTGGCTACCAGCACCCACATGGTGGCTAATGACTGTCTGTAATTCCAGTTCCAGTGGATCTAACATCTTCTTGCCTCCACCAGGGTTGTGTGCATAGGTGCACTTACATACATACAGGTAAAACACACACACATAAAATAATAGGTAAATAAAGAAATGTTTTTAAGGTTGGGGCTTGGCTGAGCAGTTAAGAGCCTGGTTATTCTTGCAGAGAATCCTCTTCTGATTTCTTCAGGCACTGCACAACAGGGGTGCACCTACCTACATGCAGGCAGTACATTCATACACATAACATAATAATAGATAAAATATTTAAATAAATAAATAAAATTTTAAAGTCTAAACCTGACTTTCACTGTCCACAGATGGGTACCTATTACATGATTAAGAACAAAACAAAATCACCTTTCTAATAAATAGAAATTTGAATTTATGCATTCTTCCCAATATTTAATCCAATCAAATTCTTTTTTCAAATTTTTTTATTTTTTATTTTTTATGTGTATGATATACTGTCTGCATGTAGGTTGGTGCCCCCGTGTCATGCAATGCTGCGGAGATCAGAAGAGGGTGTTGGATTCCCCTGAAACTGGAGTTAAAGACAGTTCTTAGCCCCCATGTGGGTGCTGGGAATCGAACCCAGGCCCTCTGCAAGAGCAGTCGGCACTCTTAACCACTGAGCCATCTCTCCAGCCCCCAATCATATTCTTTAAATAAACAATCGTTTGCTCTATCAGGAGAGATTTTTATCCTCAATTAACCATAACAACAAAGGTAAATGGAGCATTCAGTAGAGGACACGGTTCTGGGATCTAGGAAGGAAGACTTAACCCCCCCTTTGGCAGGAGGCTCCTTCCTGCAGCTAGCTTGCTGACACACGCCCACAGGCTAGAGGTGCAGCAAGGCGGGTCTTGGTTAACAGTCATCTTATTCTAGAAAGCACTGTGACTGAAAGCAAGGCTAAAGAAAACTTCTAGAAGAATGTCTCTGCCCATTCGGGAGATTCTTCCACACAGTATCTACCCAGCTCCTCCTGGGAACTGCAAGTCACAGCAGACTGCACCAGGCCTACCGCCTTCCAGGGTTGCTCTAGGACACAAGGACAGCCATGCCAAGAACTGCTAGAAATCTGGCTCTCCCTCCAGCTTAGGACTATTTAAATATTTGTTCAGCATTTAGTTGGAGGAAAGTACACAAGATGGGCAGAGAGGAGAGAGAGTCCCCTCCCACCGGCACCTCCCCTGGCAGCTCCGCCATCACTGTGAGGTTTGGAGCAATTCTACTCAGGCCCCAATGTGCAGAACCCACTCAGCATAATCAAAGCCCCACGGCTGCTGGCCCAGCTTCTGCAGGGGCAAGATGAGTCCGAAATCCCTATTACATGGGAAGGAAGAAGGAAAACATTCTCTGCCCCAAACAGTTTATTAAAGAAAAAGTCTGGGAAGTACAATGTCCTCTTTATATTCTCTGAAATATTTCAGTGCCCCAAGGATATATTAGCTCCTTTTACAGATTAAAACCAGAGGGCTGAGGAGATGGTGCCAACAGTAATATACTTGCCATGCAAGCACAAGGGCCTGAATTCAGTACCAGAACCCACATTCAAAAATAAAGCTAGGTGTGATTGTATTCCTAGGACAGGGGAGGCAAAGACAAGTGGATCCATGGAGCTCACTGGCCAGCCAGCCTAGCTACTTGTTTGTTGAATTCAAGACCAGTGAGAGACTCTGTCTCAAAAAATAAAAGAATATATATATATATATATATATATATATATATAGTCGGTGTCTGAGAAATGACACTTGAGGTTGTCCTCTGGCTTCCACATGTACATATACCTGCACACACATGTACCCACATACATGAACACATACACACAAGATTAAAACTAGAGGTGCCAGCCTAGACAACCCAATTGTTGATTTGAATGCATGGAAATTTTTCATGGAATTCAGAGAAAACAAACCCTGGCCCATCTTCCTCATAGAACTAGAAAGAGGAAGCTCAGACCTTCCTGCTGCAGTGTAGAACCCTGAGCCTTTCCCTCTCTGAGGTCTAGAAGGGCCTCTGTCTGCAGTTCCAACTTGCGCTGCATTGTTAGGAACGCCCAGACCTTTGCAGGGTAGATATCCTGCCTTGGCTACTTGCAGTATGGCCAACTGGCAATATATTCAAATCTTGAAACTAGATCAAGCCGGCAACAAATCAAGGAAAAGGAGGAAAATGGGGCGAGGCAGAAGATGGGCATGTGCAAACAAAAATGTCCCCGGGGCCTTCCCATTTAGCCCCAGTACCACCTTTAGCTTCTCCATAACCAGTTGCATCTTTTTCCTTTCCTCAGGCCCTGATTACTTTTCAAAAGGATATGAGAGCAGAGACACTTCCAATCTCCGCCCTGTGTAGCCCCAAGCACCCAAATCTGTAGTACTGTGGTACTATCTTGTTCTATACCCTGTGTAGCCCCAAGCACCCAAAGCTGTAGTACTGTGGTACTGTCTTGTTCTATACCCGGCCCCCAGCCATGGAGAGGCTGAACCATGTCTTACCTGCGTCTGAACCCACCTGGAGGGACTCCATGTGTAACCCAGGAGTCCTGAACTTTCATTTTCTCCTGACTTTCATATGGGCCAAACAAAAGCCCATCTCTTTCCTGTCGGAGGTAATAAGATCCTTCCAGGTCACGGAGTACAGGGAGTTCTCGTTTCAAAGCCTTCACTTCTGGGATAGTTGATGTAACGACATACTGATGTTGAACAGGGATGAGTGGATGTTCTAGTCCAATCATTTTCCCTACTTCACGAGCCCAAAATCCTTAAGTAAAAACAAAAAATCATTTAAAAAAAGTCACGACATATATAAACAAACCTACATCATGGATAGGGCAGTTTGTATTAGGAAACATCTAGAAAGCTTGAGTACTCATAAGGCTAAAAGATCTTATAGAAATCTTTGTTTCCAGTGCTGGGGGTCAAATATAAGGCCTTACATAAGCTTGCTGAGTGAGGGCTCCATCACTGAGTCACACCCCCAGCCTCTTAATATTTTTTTTAACATTGCAGGATTGAATAGAAGAGAAAACAAGGTAAGAGTTTGCATTGTCCAGAGTGTTGATATATCTTAAACCAAAGAAGCCCCTTTCATGAAAATGCATGAGCAAAGATGAGCAGAAAGAAAATATAAGCAACACAAATACATACAAAATACAAGTGCTTATAAAAAAGGTGATGACAGCCAGGCGTGGTGGCATACACCTTTAATCCTAGCACTCAGGAGGCAGAGGCAGGTGGATCTTTGTGAGTTCAAGGCCAGCCTGGTCTACAGAGTGAGTTCCAGGACAGCTGGGGCTACAGGGAGACCCTGTCTTGAAAAGCCCTCCCCCACAAAAAAAAGAAAGGCAATGACAAGCTGACCTTACTTATAGACAGAGGTGGTCAGGCAAAGGAGAAGCCATTGTGTTGGCTGATCAGTGTAATATAGAACAATAGGCCTAGAGAGATTTCTCAGTGGTTAAGAGCCCGGGCTTTCTTCCAGAGGACCAGGATTCAATTCCCAGCACCCACATGGCAGCTAACAAATGGCAGTAACTACAGTTCCAGTGGATCTGACACTCTCTTCTGGCCTCTGTAGACATTACATGCACATGGTGCACTAACATACCTGCAGGCAAAATACCCATACACATAAAATAATAAAATAAACAATTAAGATATTTTTAGATCGACTAACAGGTGCCAGGCATAGTGGCACATGTCTTTCATCCCAGCTATCAGGAGGCAGAGGCAGGTGAAAGGCCAGCCTGGTCTACATAGTGAGTTCCAGGCCAGCTGGGGCTAAAGGGAGACCCTGTCTCAAAAAGACAAAAATAAAATAAAATATAATAACAGTATATAATAAATTCCTGAAAGTCAGTTCTCATCTCCCCAAATTGTTGATGCCTAAAACTTCATAGATTCATTATCTCAAAATCTGAGAGTATATATGTTTTGGGAGAGATAACACATAACTTTTATCTGTTAATTTAAAAGTTTATAAGGTTCTGTCTTGTAAAGACCACAAAAGCACTTGAGTCAAAAACCAGGAAGAAGTGGTAGGGGAGCTCAGTGGTGAGACCCATCCAGCGTGTTTGGGGGGCACTGGGTACATCACAAGTACTGCAGAAAAGAAGAGGAGACACAGCAAAGGGAAAACTGGCCACATCAGATGCTGCTCCCTTCCTGTTATTTCACAAGGCTAGACCTGTTTACTGGGAGCTGAAGGACCGAGAATCTATGATCATCAGATCTTGCCACAAGGCTTTGCCATATATACACAGTAAATGCATATATATGCAGATGTTTCTTTAGTTTTAGAGATAGGGTTACACATAGCCAAAGCTGGTCTTGAACATTCTATGTAGACCAGGCTGGCTTTGAACTCCTGATCCTCCAGTCTCCATCTCCCCAGTGTAGAATTACAGGTGTGAACCACTTCTTCCCAGGTAGGAAGAGTTTATTTAAAGAGCCCAAGACACCTTTATCAGTAAGGGAAAAAAAAGGATTTTAGGCTCTAAAATGATAAACATAATTTTTTTACATGGGTGTGGTATTGCTTGACTCATTGATGGATTATTTGTGGGGAAAGCATTCTGTCAGCTGGTTTGATATATAACAGCTTTGAGTAATTAGAGGATTAGAGAATTCTGCTGAAGTTCTGGCTTTATTGGTTGTACTCTATATAATTTTTTTATCTGTTTCTGATTTGGGTTTTTTTTTTTAATCTAGCAGGGATGGTGACATACACCTTTAATTCCCATACTTGGAAAGCAGAGGCAGGTAGATCTCTGTAAGAATAGAGGCCAGCCTGGTCTATGTAGTGAGATCCAGGCCAGTCAGGGAGACCCAGCTCAAAAAAAAAAAAAAGTCTAATAAGGAGTTCTGAGCTCTGCATCATTATAAAGTTCAGGGCTAGATACAGAATCATTTATGAGTCAGTCTAGGAACCCGAATTGGATTCTCTCATGAGCCAAAATTTGTTTCCATTTAAGCAAGCATTACTTGTGTGTTCTGTTGTTTTGTTTGGGCCTAATGGCCAACTTAGTCATGTTTGTGTAATAACTCTAGAACTGGCTGCCCAGTTTTGAACCCCAAATCTGACCTGTGGAGCTATTTGCTAGTCTTTAATAATTTACACTTGATTTATTGTTGCTTGAAGAAAGGTATGAATTATCAATGTCAGGGCTTACTTTGTAGAAAAATATAGTAAAGCCACACATAGTTAGTATACTAGAGCAGTTTTTAAATATAAAGGAAAAATAGCCAAGCAATTCAAACTACTGCGATATCCTCAATCTACTTGTTTCAATTAAAAACATAAATTGAAGAAAATAAACTCTGTCCTATTCAAACATGATTATGAATTTCTGAGGCTTATTGCTTGCTTATTAATGCACTTCATCATTAAAATAAAGTATAAATGTATGCTTGTATCCCATATAGCTGTATTACTTCAAACTCCTCAACAAGCTCCATGCTGTTTACTCTTTGGTGTTGGTATCCGAGAAAGGCTTCTTTCCCATGTTTATAAAATCAATCTAAATCTGGTCAAGATCCTGCTAGATCACTCATCTACCAAGTTCAAAGGGGAGAGTCAAGCACAGAAAAAAAAAAATCATCCTACAAAGCCAGCCATTATTACATGCAAAGCAATGGAAGTGTCAATAAAAACGGCCATTGAAAATGGCCTCCACACATTTAGAGATTCACATTTTAACAGTAAAGTTGCATGCAGGTAAAAAGAATATGAACAGAATATGAATACATATCTTCCACTCATATATGGTAATTACAATGTGTGGATACAAGTGGTAGGACAATTCTACAGCCCATTAAGAGTCCATGAGCTCTGGTGGGGGCCGGGGGGACGTTAAGGGGTGGGCATGGATGGGGGAAAGAGTCTAGATTTGATTGAGAAATGTTGTATGAAATGCACTCAATAAAAATTAACTTAAAAAAAAAGAAAAAGAAAAGAATATGGCCTTCATTTAAAATAATTCAAGGCTGGGGCTATAGCTTAGTAGTAGAGCACTTGCTTGGCATGCATGAGGCCCTAGCTTCAACTCCAAGCACCACCGATAAAATAAAATACAATCATAGTGATTAATAGAAATGAAGTTATAGTCGGGCATGGTGGCACATGCCTTTAATCCCAGTACTTGGGAGGCAGAGGCAGGTAGATCTCTGTGAGTTCAAGGCCAGCCTGATCTACAGAGCAAGCTCCAGGCCAGCTGGGACTAAAGGGAGACCCTATCTCAAAAATACCAAAAAAAAAAAAAAAAAAAAAAAAAGAAAGAAAGAAAGAAAGAAAGAAAATGAAGTTAAAATGAAGGGAGGAAGTTGGTTCATGACCAGTGACAATGAAGGTCTCATCTTTGATACAGAGTGACAGGCAAAATGAAGCCTTCCTTTCTGTATGAACACCGGACTCCACGTTAGCATAATCCTAACCACGTTTCTGATTTGCCATATTGGGAAAGTTCTTAAGTAAAATTTACAAAGTTTTCTTGGGTTTAATGAGTCAATTGGAAAGCACAAGAAACACCTTCTTCACCACAAATAGGAAAACTTCACCTCATAGTAAATTCACCTGCCTTGTGTTGTGCTGTGTCCCTGTGCTGTGCTGTGATGTCCATAAGCAAGAGGTGGAACAAAGGTACATTGAAGCTGATTTCAAAAGCTCTGGGCTGCCTGGGTGTGGTGGCGCATGCCTTTAATCCTAGCACTAGGGAGGCAGAGGCAGGCGGATTTCTGTGAGTTCAAGGCCAGCCTGGTCTACAGAGTGAGCTCCAAGCCAGCTGGCTATGTACGGGAGACCCGGCCGAAAAACGCAAAACAAAAAAAAACAAAAACAATTAAATTAAATAAATGAATAAAGAGCTGAGGATGTAGCTCAGTGGTGTAGTGACACCTAGCAGACGAGGCTCTGGGTTCAACCCTCAACCACTCCCCTCTAAAAACAAGTTTCAGAAATCATCTGCTACAGAAGGTATAGATTAAAATACAACTGGGCTTAGCCTGTCTAAGGCCCTGGGCTCGATTCCCAGCACTGCAAATAAAACACATAAAAAATAATAAAATAAATACACCTTCAAAGGCCCCAATATAATGCCTGAATTAGACTCTTTCTGAAGTCTGAGAAATTTCACAAAGTGATTCTGAGAAACCCTAGTTTGATAGCTAAGGTCCTTGGGAAGCCATTTTCCTACCAAATGTCTGCTAGAAGGTTTTGGAAAACTAAAGGAGTCTCCTTAAGGTTAGCACCGAAAAGCACCATGACCTGCTGCTAGTGTCTTCCAAGCAAGGGCATAAACTCTCGAGGAAATAATTACAATAATTATTATCATTCTACCTAACATCCATAGTGTTTTCTACAGGGAATCCTATTCTGGATGCTTCACATTATTAGCTCCTTACTGCCAACAATAACTTCTGACATGGATATTATTATCCCCATTACATAAATTAATAACTTGTCCCACACACAGGCTTGGCAATGCCTGTGAATCTGACCAGAGTGTGCGCACTGCCCTGGACAAGGCTGGAAACACCACAGCAAATGCAGACATCTCTACTCTCACACTTTGCCTTTTATGGGCATCCCAAAGACACGGCAGCCTTTGCATCTTTCACAGTTTGATTCCATTTCCAAGTCTATGTCCTGGTTTCTTTAATTAGATTCCAGAGCTGGCCTGAGGACTTTGCCTGAATGTGTGAGACATCTTGGTCTCACTGAGTAACTCTGGGAAAGACTCCAAATACCACATTCCGAAATCATTAGCGCAATCTTTGCTTTTATTCATAAAACTAATCTTAATTAAAATAGCTTCAATTCTACAAAGGGGGCATGCCCGGACCTCTGCCCACAGCTAAGGCTTGCCTTGTAGAGAGCTCAGCAGGTAAGGTGCTTGCCGCCTGACAACCTGAGTTCGCTCCCTAAGACCCGCATTATGGAAGGAAGGAATCAACTCCTGAAAGTTGTGCTCTGACCTACACACACACACACACACACACACACACACACCACAAAACTATGGTACATGCCCCAACCTGTCCCTCAAATAAGTAAATAAAAATGTAGTTATAGCCAGGCATGGTGGCACAAGCCTTTAATCCCAGCACTCGAGAGGCAGAGGCAGAAGCAGGCAGATCTCTGTGAGTTCAAGTCCAGTTGGTCTACATAGTGAGTTCCAGGAAAACTGGGGCTAAAGGGAGACCCTGTCTCAAAAAAAAAAAAAAAAAAGCTGCAAGCTATGCATGGTATCACACACCTTTAATACAAGTGCTCAGGAGGCAGAGGCAGGCAGATCTTTGTAAATTTCAAGGCCAGCCTGATCTACATAGTGAGTTTGAGACCAGCCTGATCTATATAGTGAGTTCTATGCCAGTTGGAGCTGTAGGGAGACTTTGTCTCCAAAAATGAAAACAAAAAGTTTAAAACTTTTTGGTTTTAAAAATAGCATCAGGAAAAAAAAAAAAATAGCATCAGGGCTGAGTGTGGTGGCCCGAACCTTTAATCCCAGCACTTGGGAGACAGAGGCAGGCGGATCTCTGTGAGTTCAAGGCCAGCCTGAAAAATAGCATCAGTTGGAAGTTATAATTCAGAAAGAATTATAAAATATATGCATCTGGCATGTCTTTGTGGTACATCATTTGCTCTGATAAATAATAAATATTATTTTCATTTGATAATTTAAACAATGGCTCAAGGAAATGCAGTTATGGCCTGGTACTTACTTTAGATTTAAATGAGCCATCACTAACTATAGGGAAATATGAACTACGAGCCCAGTTTAGGCTGTACAAATATTCTCCTTAGAACCTCATTTTTGCACAGGTAGGAGCTGAAAATAATTTTACATGCAACCAGCCTGTTTGAAAGTATCTTGACTCAAGAATCTAAAGAACAGATTCCCATCCTAGGTCTGACAGAACTACCAGTGTGGCTTGGCCAACACCCATGACTCAACTGGACTTTGCCCCCACAAGGGAAAATGAGTAGTACATTATCTAAAATATCCCTTTCAGCTTCACCCCTTTATAAGCTGTAATGGAATAGCTTCAAGACAAGACTGGGAGATATGTTTAATGAGGTTCTGAAAGGGAAGGGGTTACAAGTTTTTTGACTAGAGTAAAAGGCAATAGGAGAGAGAAATGATCAGATTTGCCTTCAAGAGAAAATTAAGAGCAAACTTGGTAAAAAATCAAAAATCAAAAAACAAAAAATTAGTTTTATTTGTTTGTTTTGAGACCATCTCAAGAATCCCAGGCTAGCTTCAAGCTCTGTCTGTAGTCAAGAATGACTTTGAATTTCTATTCCTACTGCCTCTGCCTCCTAAGTGCTGGGGGCTTCTGTACATGATAAGTGAGCACTCTACTAGCTGAGCTATAGCCCAGCCCCTAGAATTTGGTCATTAGCCTAACCAGGAAAGGAGAAAGAAGCCTTAGTTGGCAAAATATCATCTGGAAGAGCCAAGAATGGAGACTAGCGGAAGTACATAGTAGAGGATAGAGGGATAAGCCACACACAAAGGGCAATGCACAGGGAGGGCTTGTGGCTTAGAAAGCAAAAAAACAAGGGTATCATCACATCATAACAATATCACGGCTTACATTACGTTATGGCTAAATGTATTATTTGCTTGCCACTCTTCTTGAGCTGGGGGTGGTGGCGCACGCCTTTAACCCTAGCACTTGGAAGGTAGAGGCAGGCAGATCTCTGTGAGCTCAAGGCCAACCTGGTCTACAGAGTGAGTTCCAGGACAGCTGGGGCTACGGGGAGACCCTGTCTCAAAAAGATTAAAAAAAAAAAATTCTCAAGAGAGCTGGGCATGATGGTGTATGCCTTTAATCCCAGCACGCGGGAAGAGAGACAGGTGGATCTCTGTGAGTTTGAGGCCAGCCTGGAATGGTCTACATAGTGAGTTACAGGCCAGCTGTGGTAGACCCTGTCTCAAAATAAGTAAATAAATAAACAAAATTGTAAAAATTGATCCAGTGCTTACCTGCTGCATTCACAATTCTATTTGCTCTCACAGATCCCTGTGGAGTTTCCACGTCCCACGTTCCATCTGGCCTGGGCTTCAGCGATGTCACTGGCGCAGGATGCTTTAGAAGGGCCCCATATTTCCTAGCTCCAGCAGCAAGGGCCATTGTTAGAGAATACGGATCGATGTGACCATCTCCTGGATTATAAAGTCCAGCTAAAATCTAAACCAATCATAAAGGAGTCAGTATTCAACCAAATGCGTTACTACTCATTGCGAATATATTCTTCAACTAATGATTAATAAAACTAGACCTTAAAAGTTCATCAAAGGCCTGGTGCAATGTTGTATGCCTTTAATCCTAGAATTTAGGAGGCAGAGGCAGGAGGATCTCTGTGAAATCAAAGCCAGCCTGGTCTCATAGTCAGTTCCAGGCCAGCTGGGGCTACAGGGAGACCTGTGGTTAAGGGGATGATTCACTGGGGCTGGAGGTATACATAGCTGAGTGGTGGGGTGATTGCCCAGCATGCATGGGGCTAGATTTGTATCATCCCCATAGGGGAAAAAGTGTGTCTTGACATCCAACTGATCAGTCTGGATGTCTTCTTCCTAAATCCTGGTCAGACTTAGGCAGAATTTACATTGAGATTAGTTAAGCAGAAAAGCCATTTGATAAGTCTTGCAATTGTCTTCAACACTTGGACACATGGCTACTAAGAACAAAGATTACAGTTCCCAACCTTTCTGGCAGTTATTAGTCACAGCCAGTGGGTAAAGCTCCTATTAAATTCTAGTCAATAGAAATGCAAAGGAGAAGGTAGCTCCTATGAGCTACTGTAAAGAGACAAGTAGCAGATGCCCCATTTTCATCCCTTTCTCTATCCTGCTGTCTGGAATTTAGACAAGATGGCTGGACTCTAGCTACCACCATGGCCTACTAACACAAGTCACACCCTAGAAATGACAAAGCAATAACATGGAAGGCACCTAGATCCCTGCGGTCTTCATGACCATTCAAGCCATGCTTAAATAAAAGAGAAGTAAACTTACCTAAGCATGATTATTTTTGTTTCTGATGTTTGCGCCAAATCTATTCCTAGATGACATATCAGTTATAATGTATATTTAATTGTTTAATACTATTGGTAAATTTACATGTTAATATATAACTGATTGTCAGATGAGCCTCATGGTGCAGACCTATAATCCCAGCTACTAGGGAAGCTGAGGCAGAGGCAAGAGGATTCCAAGTTCAAGGCCTGCCTGGACTACAGAGTAAGTTCAAAGCCAAGTTGGGCAACTTAGTGAGACCCTGTCTCAAAATTTAAAAAAATACAAAAATGAACAGGGCTACAACTCAGTGGTAGAGTGGTTATCTAGCATGTGCAAGGCCCAAGGTTTGAACCTCTTCATACATATGTATATACATATACATATGTGTATGCAGACATACACACATATATGTATCCAGAAAATTTATACTCAATTTACAATTCACCAATCAATTCTTACACACTAATTTTATATTAGCCTTCAGCTTAGGTACTATGAGAGGAAAAAACAAACAACAAAAAGATAAACTAAGTTGAAATGTTGACAGTCAACGCAGTCAAATATAGTAATGAGATCTCATCTATCTGAGAAGAATTCACCAGTAAGGAGATAGAAAGATGGCTAAGAGCCCTGGTTGCTCTTGCAAAGGACCTGAGCTTCATTCACAGCACCACACGGTGGCTCCCAACCATCTGCAGTGAGACCTCCAGTTCCAGAGGATCTGACACTCTCTCTGGCCTCCAGGCCATTGCATGACACAGGTGCACTTACATACATGCAGGCAAAACACTCATACACATAAACATGAATCAATTGATTAAAAAATTAATTCACCAAGTATGAATAGGGAGAACTGTCAATTTTTTCCATATCTACTTAAATGATTGTATGGTTTTTGTCCTTTATTTATGTGATGTTATTACACTTGATTGACATTTAGATTTTAAACCAGTGGTGCATTCCTGGGATATATTCCACTAGCCCATATTATAGAATCCTTTTAGTATATTGATTTCAATTTACTAGTATATTGGTAAGGACTTTTGCATCTCTAGTCATAAAGGACAATCATCTGTCTTTTCTTCTGGTGTCTTTGTCTGGTTGTTGTATTAGGGCGATACTAGTTTTACAGATTGTGTTGAGAAATATTTGACTCTATTTTTAGAAGACTTTGTGAGGATTATTATTAATTCTTCAAATGTCTGTTAGAATTTACCAGAGACTCTAGGCCTGGACTTCTCTTTATGAGTTTGTTGTTGTTGTTGTGGTGGTGGTGGTGGTTGTTTTTCTTTTACTACAAATTCAGTCCTTGTGCTTATTGTGGAACTGGTGTAAGAGACTTTGGTTTTAAATGGAATTCACATTTCTGCAGACTTGAAAATGTCACACTGGTGTTTTGTGATAGCTATGTCCTTGTAGCGATTGCATGTCTGTTTGATTTGGCATCATACCCTGGTCCATTGCCTAACACCTTTGAGAAAAATCTGTGAGGATGAGAACTTCCAGGACTGACATAGAGAGATAGAAGCACAGGCTTACTAGCAGTGGAGGCAGAATTCCAATGCAGACAGCACTGTGTGCTGTCACATACAACTCCAGACAAGGAGTGCCAGTGGCCAGTGAGGACTCCCAAGAGCACAGCACCCAACACCTACAGCACTGGCACAATCACTTAGAGACAGGAACTGCTGCCATAGTCACTAGCAAGAAAACACAACTATTTGCTTCCCTAGATACACAAGCCAGTGGAGTTGGAGGGCCTGGGTTCACAACATTCCCAAAGTTCTTCTGAATGGTACAAACTTGTCCCACCTAAGTTACACTTAGGCAGTGTAAACTTAGTTTTCTGGTTAGTAATAGCACATATTTTATAATATGCATAGAAAGGCCTTAGCATGCTCTCTGCTGCATAAATAAATACCATAGTGAGCATCGATGCTGTTATTATGTGAAAGAGATGATTACCCAATAGGGAAAAAAACTATATTCCCAGTCAAGTGGATGCTCTTAAGAAAACCGGTAAAACTGCTTTCTTTAATTGACTACTAGACATGGGAACTGTGGAAGGGATTACTCTCTGTTCAGAACCAAATATAATACTAAAGTCCTAGGGCTATGCACTCAGGCAAAATATATTAATACAGGAGCTCTGACATCAGCAATGGATTGTTCTACCAGGTGGATGTTGGCCAGGGGATCCAAGGCCCCACAAAAGGTAAGGGCTCCTTGCCTCTAAGTTGGGATACCTACAGGAGGAGAGGCAATAAGACCCTGCTGCCGAAGACCTGACGTTAACATGGGAGGGATGTATTGAGACCACACATGCAAGTGTACAGATGGCCTCTGGAATGCCAGAGAGTGTTACCAAAGGCCACTAAACCAATAAAGCAAATATGGGTCTCCCTGAGTCAAGCAAGACTCCACCGTCAGCACCAGCTACACCTCACCTGCCTGGAAATACTGTGCAGCAGAGGCAGCCATGTGCCTGTATATCCCAAATCTAATTGGCTATTGGCTCTCCCCTTGGAGAAATAACCCATGGCTGATGCCACAAGCTTACATCCTCTACAGGTTAGAGATGTTTATAAGCCACAGTAAGACACTGTCATATTTAACAGGAGGGGAAAATTGTAATTCATGGATTAAAATATCCAACATGTGTCTATGAAAAGTAACCTACCCATTAACTATTCTAGATGCCGCGCCTTAAATACCTATATATCTAATTGCTTGTTCTTCTATAGTAGGACTCGAAAGGTTATTCCATGGACAAACTGTCAGCCCATGAAAGGAAAACAGCCAGAATTGACCAGAGTCCAAGTCAACAGCTCCAGAGAGAGGGACTGTTTTACTCTCATCCACCTGTGCCCCCTTTTCTAAGCCTAGGGAACAACCTGCGGAAGAGGGGCTCGTGGTAGAATGTAAGGCTTGCGATTGGGGTGAATGGTGAAACTACAGCAATGTGTCTGGACACTCATTTGATCAACTTGATTGAACATAACAACTGTCACCCCCCACTGGATGGTGGGGCTGTAGGTGTTTTGGGCACAACAGTCCTGCAGATAGGTTTTGCTGAAGCCATCGCTTTTACTCATAGGAATTATCACTATATAGCGTTAAAAATTGAAATAAAAAAAAAAACGGAGAGAAGATGCAGACAGGTTTAGGCAGAATGCAAATCTGGGATGGGGTGGGGGTGGAGGAGGGAGGGAAAGGGAAATAAGCCTGAACTGAATTGGAAAAAATGTATGAAATGCACAAAGCATCATAAAAACTAATTAAAAAAAAAAAAAAAGAAATGCAGGTGCTATATCAGATCCATGCCTGGCACAGAATTCATAAGGGAAACTCGGATCTGAGCTGGGTGACATTTTTGGAAAAATATAGTGCAGAAATTCTTAATTTTTTTTTAACATTTTTAAAATTTTATTTATTTTTGAATGTGTATGAATGTACTGTCTGCATGTAGGTTTGTGCACCCGTGTCATGCAGTGCTGTGGAGGTCAAAGAAGAAGCGTCAGATTCCCCTGGAACTGGAGTTAAAGACGTTGTTAGCCACCATGTGGGTGCGGGAGATGTGAACCCGGTCCTCTGCAAGAGCAGGTGGCGCTCTTAACCACCAGCCATCATCTCCAGCCCCCCAGAAATTCTTAATTTATTTTTAAAAATGTTATAACTGTTCGTTGGAATCAATCACAGCAGACCATCATTCTCATCATCAAGCTCTCAAACAGAAGGTTAATATATAAAACTCCTCCATTGGAGAGTTATAACCACAGAGCGGTGGTGAAAATGTTTCCTAGCCGGCATGGTACACATGCCTTTATCCTAGCACTTGGGAGGCAGAGGCAGGTAGATCTCTGTGAGTTCACAGGCCACCCTGTCTACAGAGCGAGCTCCAGGACACGGGACTAAGGTAGGGAGACCCTGTCTCAAAATACACAAAAAAAAAAAAAAAAAAAAAAAAAAAAAAGAAAATGTTTCCTTAGCTGTCACAGGTAGAAAACCAAAAGCGTTTTCATTGCTTTTCATATGTCAATGAATAACAACCCACCTTGTAATTTAACCACATTCCAGCATCAGTCATTCAATTTTGTCATTGAAAATATGTGCACAATGTTGGTATTTGTAATTAACTTATTAAAACATCTTTTCTGGCTAATTTTAATTCATCAACAAATAGTGAAAATGCTGTCAAATAAATTACCTTATTCATGTTTAGTAAAGGGAACATCTCTTGGACTTTTTCAGGTTCAATAATATACTGTTCTGTTGCATGCCAGTTGGTCCGTGTCATTTGATATTTAAATTCATCTACCCTAACAGGAGTTGTAGCAAGTCTGATGCTGCCTGGCTGATGGAAGCCCACCACCTGTGACAATAGAGCACATAAATAGATTATTCTTGGGCACTCAAGCACAGTTCTCTAGCATAATGAAAGAGCATATGCATAAAGAAATTTGTTATGCAGAGAAAAATAATTACACAAAATATTTGCATTGTATGAAAAGATACTCATTTGGCAACTATTCTGCTCAGTGCTGCTGTGTGCCTGAGACACTGGAGTAAACAAGACAGGACAAACTCCTGACTAGATGGAGCTGTCTATTGACAGGGAATGGCAGGAGAGCTAAGTGCATGAGTGTTCATGTACAGCTAACAGATGAGTGTTCATGTACAGCTATTAGACGAGTGTTCATGTACAGCTAGCAGATGAGTGTTCATGTACAGCTAGCAGATGAGTGTTCATATACAGCTATTAGATGAGTTTTCATGTACAGCTATTAGATGAGTGTTCATGTACAGCTATTAGATGAGTGTTCATGTACAGCTATTAGATGAGTGTTCATGTACAGCTATTAGATGAGTGTTCATGTACAGCTTAGATGAGTGTTCGTGTACAGCTATTAGATGAGTGTTCATGTACAGCTATTAGATGAGTGTTCATGTACAGCTAAGTAGATGAGTGTTCATGTACAGCTAAGAAGATGAGTGTTCATGTACAGCTAAGAAGATGAGTGTTCATGTACAGCTATTAGATGAGTGTTCATGTACAGCTATTAGATGAGTGTTCATGTACAGCTATTAGATGAGTGTTCATGTACAGCTATTAGATGAGTGTTCATGTACAGCTATTAGACGAGTGTTCATGTACAGCTATTAGATGAGTGTTCATGTACAGCTATTAGATGAGTGTTCATGTACAGCTTAGATGAGTGTTCGTGTACAGCTATTAGATGAGTGTTCATGTACAGCTAAGTAGATGAGTGTTCATGTACAGCTAAGAAGATGAGTGTTCATGTACAGCTAAGAAGATGAGTGTTCATGTACAGCTATTAGATGAGTGTTCATGTACAGCTATTAGATGAGTGTTCATGTACAGCTATTAGATGAGTGTTCATGTACAGCTAAGATGAGTGTTTGTGTACAGCTATTAGATGAGTGTTCGTGTACAGCTAAGTAGATGAGTGTTCATGTACAGCTAAGAAGATGAGTGTTCATGTACAGCTAAGAAGATGAGTGTTCATGTACAGCTATTAGATGAGTGTTCATGTACAGCTATTAGATGAGTGTTCATGTACAGCTTTTATGAGTGTTTGTGTACAGCTATTAGATGAGTGTTCATGTACAGCTAAGTAGATGAGTGTTCATGTACAGCTAAGAAGATGAGTGTTCATGTACAGCTAAGAAGATGAGTGTTCATGTACAGCTATTAGATGAGTGTTCATGTACAGCTATTAGATGAGTGTTCATGTACAGCTTAGATGAGTGTTTGTGTACAGCTATTAGATGAGTGTTCGTGTACAGCTAAGTAGATGAGTGTTCATGTACAGCTAAGAAGATGAGTGTTCATGTACAGCTAAGAAGATGAGTGTTCATGTACAGCTATTAGATGAGTGTTCATGTACAGCTAAGTAGATGAGTGTTCATGTACAGCTAAGAAGATGAGTGTTCATGTACAGCTAGCAGATGAGTGTTCATGTACAGCTAAGTAGATGAGTGTTCATGTACAGCTAGTAGATGAATGTTCATGTATAGCTAGTAGATGAGCATTCATGTACAGCTAAGTAGATGAGTGTTCATGTATAGCTAGCAGATGAGTGTTCATGTACAGCTACAGATGAGTGTTCATGTACAGCTAGCAGATGAGTGTTCATGTGCAGCTACAGATGAGTGTTCATGTATAGCTAGTAGATGAGCATTCATGTACAGCTAAGTAGATGAGTGTTCATGTACAGCTAGCAGATGAGTGTTCATGTACAGCTAAGTAGATGAGTGTTCATGTACAGCTAGTAGATGAGTGTTCATATATAGCTAGTAGATGAGCATTCATGTACAGCTAAGTAGATGAGCGTTCATGTACAGCTAGCAGATGAGTGTTCATGTACAGCTACAGACGAGTGTTCATGTACAGCTAGCAGATGAATGTTCATGTACAGCTACAGATGAGTGTTCATTTACAGACTGGAGGAGCATTACATGAAAAAGGGAGAGCCAGGGTCGGGGGTGGTGGTGCACGCCTTTAATCCCAGCACTTGGGAGGCAGAGACAGGTGGATCTCTGTGAGTTCAAGGCCAGCCTGGTCTACAGAGCGAGCTCAAGGCCAACTGGGACTAAAGGGAGACCCTATCTCAAAAATACCTAAAAAGAAAAAAAAAAAGAAAAAGAAAAAGAAAAAGCCAAAGGAATTGAGGACGCATTATGGAGACTCAAAGTGTTCTATGGTAAGATGAATTTTAAGTTAAGCATTCATTTGACTTTCTTGAGGTTTTTCCATTTTCCAAGCCCAGGTTCACAGAAACAACAACAACAAAAAAGCAGTCCTGACCCTCAAGTACTTCACAATCTGCAAGGAGGACCAACTCGTAAAGCGGTAATGACTATGGGGAGATGTGTGTTAGAACATGTGCAAAAATATTGTTGCAACCAAGAGGTGGGTCAGCCATCTTGGAAGGGCGGAGAGAGGCGTTTCAGACAGGAAGCAACAAGGACAGAACAAAAGATAACAACAGGAATTCGCATAGATTTGAGAGCACCCAGAACATCCAGATGCATACAATTAGAACACCGAAAGCACATGAGCACAGGGAAGAGTACAAAGGAAAATGCTGGGAAGTCAGGTGGGGGTCTGCTGATCAGTGTCCTCCTCCTCAGACCAGGCTGAGCAATTGGTCTTGATCTTGAGGACTGTAGGGAGCACTTAGTGGCCTTCAACAAGAAATAAAGCAAGAAAGTGTCAAGTAGCTTTTGATCTTAGCCCATGGAAACTTGGTTCCCACTGTTTTATTTTGAGAGTACAAGTCAATATAAGAAAGGATAAAAATGGCTGGGTATGTGTCCCAGCATTCCAGTGTGTATCCCAGCACTTGGGAGGCAGAGGCATGTGGATCTCTGTGAGCTCGAGGTCGGTTTGGCCGACATAGTGAGTTCCAGGCCATCTGGGGTTATAGGGAGACTCTGTCTCAAAAAGACAAAAAAAAGAAAGAAANAAAAAAAAAAAAAAAAAAAAAAAAAAAAAAAAATAGAACAGATAAAAATAAAAGTGAGGGGCTCTTAGTGCCGGGCTTTCCAAAGCCATGCGATAGTCTGGCACATGCTCTTGTCAGATCCTTTGCAATCCAATTGCTGAAAGGCTCTGGTTTTTTAAAGTTTCTAGATGCAGTAACTGACTAAAGATAGTATAGTTTCTTTTTATCATCTTCTCATTTAAAAAAAATCAAGAATAGTTAGTTATATGGATAATATGCCTCAAGAAATTGAATCGATGTTAAAGTAAACCTGGAGAGTCTTCCCTTAACCTTTGTTTCTCCACCACACCAAGCATTCTGTTTCCTAGAGACTGACCTCACCGACAGTTTCAAATTAAGTGCATTTACCTGTCCAGTTTCTTCTTCCAGCTTCTCATAAAGTTTGATGCTATCATAATGTATTTTCTTCAGGTTTATTCCAGGATGAAAGTAAGTTGTTAAACCTGCCTTAAAGGTGGGAAGGAAATGAAATACAGAAATGAACTGACGTTGGCAAAATGTTGCTAGCTTCTCTGCTAGGCAGTAATTTAATGCTGCTAAGAGGCAGGGGAGCTCCAATTGGGTTTTGGAAAGGATATTCAGCACAAGTTCAAGCCCCCAGAGCAGATGGTGCATCACAGGTGAGGTGAAGCAATGTGAACCAGGAAAGGCTGTTACCAGGAAAAGAATTCTTTCTGAGATTCTGAGGGAGTGGAGCCACCAGAGGTCCTATTATCCACCCCCATCTTCAGTACTCATCTTCCCCTTGCCCACCCCAGGGATTAATGATTTTTCATCTAAAAGAACGGTACGGAATAATTTTTGTGTGTATGTATTTTTGAGACAAAGTCTCCCTTTAGTCCCAGCTGGCCTGGAGCTCGCTATGTAGATCAGGCTGACTCACAAAGATCCACCTGCCTCTGCCTCCCAAGTGCTGGGATTAAAGGCGTGCACCACCACACCCCACTGGAATCATTAAAAATAAATACCTATATATCTAATTGCTTGTGCTTCATTAGTAGGATTGAAAGGTTATTCCTGGACAAACTGTCAGCCCATGAAAGGAAACAGCCAGAATTGACCAGAGTCCAAGACAACAGCTCCAGAGAAAGTAGACTGTTTTGCTTCTCATCCACCTGTGCCCCTTTTCTAAGCCTAGGGAACAATCTGTGGAAGAGGGGGCGTGGTAGAATGTAAGGGCTGCGATTGGGGTGAATGGTGAAACTACAGCAATGTAGTCTGGACACTCATTTGATCAACTTGATTGAACATACAAGCCCACCCTGCTGGATGGTGGGACCCATGGGCTGTGTGGATTTGGGCACAACTGCTTGCAAATTAGTTTTACATGAAGGATGCTTGTACTCATAAATTATTACTTATTGTTAAAAAATGAAAAAAAAACTGAGAGAAAGATGCAGGACAGTTATGGCAGAATGCATGATCTGGGATGGGGTGGGGTGGGGGAAGGGAAAGGGAAATATGCCTGAACTGAATTGGAAAATGATGTATGAAATACACAAAGCATCAATTAAAAAATGAAAATTAAAAAAAAAACTTTTTAGGGAACAAATTCTTTGTTATTTATTATTTTTATTTTATGTGTATGAATGTATTGCCTGCCCGCATGTAAGCGCACCTATGTCATCCAGTGCCGACAGGAGTCAGAAGTTGTGAGATCCCGTGAAATTGGGGTTATGGATGGTTTTTAGCTACCAGGTGGATGCTGAGAACCAAACCCAAGTCCTCTGCAAGAACAGCCAGTGCTCTTAACCACTGAGCCATTTCTCCAGCCCAAACAAATTCTTTTGGAAATGCATGACCAAGAGTTAATCTTATTGAAAGAATAGTTGTTTATATTGAACATTCCATGAGTCTCTTTTCCTTGCTGCTTGAACAGTCAGAAGTAAGTTAGGAATGCTTTTTTATTTTTTAAAATACTTGAGCATTTAGACTTTTTAAAATAATTTTTATATCTTCATTTATATGTGTATGAGTGTATTGTCTGCATGTAGGTTGGTGTACCCGTGTCATGTAATGCTTCAGAGGTCAGAAGAGGGTGTCAGATTCCCCTGGAACTGGAGTTAAAGATGGTTCTTAGCCACATGGGTGCTGGGAATCGAACCCGGGTTCTCTGTAAGAGCAGTTGGTGCTCTTAACTGCTGAGCCATCTCTCCAGCCCTGGCCTTTCTTTTTAATTTGTGTTTAAAATTTGAGGCTACCAAATCAGTCCTCCCACTGTGCTTACATTACCCAACACTCTTGCATAGTGTCTAGGGTCAATTTAAGAACCAGTCCTGTGACACTGGGGTTTGTGGAGGACACAATGTTTTTGTCTTCTGTGACCTCAACATGGATATATTAAATGAAATGTTTGGGGAAAATATTGGTCTTATCCTTTAGGCACAGAGTTTGCTTAGAACATGATAAATACAGAAACTTGTAGACTGGAGAGATGGCTAATAGTTAAGAACTACAGGATCTAAGGGAAGAGAAATGCCGGAAAGGCCACAGAAGTCTTCAACATCAAGAGGCTTGCTTTGACTCGAAGAAAGAAAATGCCAGTTTGTGGAGAAGATAAAGGAAAGAAGATAAAACAGAGACAGAATCCTTAAGAAGTATAGCCCTTTGAAGCTGATTGGGGGTACAAGCCTGTCATCCCAGTACTGGGGGAATAGAGCAGGAGGATCCATGGTCATCCTTGATTATATAGCGAGTTCAAGGCCAGGCTGGGCTACATAAGACTCTGACTCAAGTACACACATGTATCTTTGAATTTATAAATTCTTATTGACATAAATTTAAAACAATGAGAAAGGAAAGCCCTTCCTAATAGTATGCTGACAATTGCTGAGTTTGGCCGTTGTGGCGCACGCCTTTAATCCCAGCACTCAGGAGGCAGAGGTAGGTGGATCTCTGTGGGTTCAAGGCCAGCCTGGTCTACAGAGCGAGCTCCAGGACACCTGGTACTAAAAGGGAGACCCTGTCTCAAAAATACCAAAAAAAGGGTAAAACTAAAAAGAAAACAAAAAAAAGAAATGATGGAATTAGAAGTCATCAAAGGCTATTAAATGATGGGGAGGAAAGATGCTAACTAGTGGTGTGCTCCCAGTCTAATACCCGTCCAGTCCTTCAGGGGCCTCTACTGCTGCAGAAAACCCGACTGTCCTCAACTCATTGTATATCTCAGTGGTTCCAAATCTTTTACTCATACATTTATTCCCAATTAGAATGTTTGAGCATAACCACTAAAATACTCATATACCTTTATTTATGTATAATATATAATATTATATAAATATATTATATAAAATATAATATATGTAAATATAGGTTACTATATTAACAGAGATCATAAAATACACCAAAAGAGCTTAGAATAAGTGAAATATTTTAAATAATTTTCATCTTATTTATTATGGAGGAAATCTCTTGACTATTAAGCTTATGAATCACATTTTTGTGAGAGGGCTGTGATTAGCGTACCTCATTACTCAGCAATGTATGCACTGGGTTAGCATTCCAAATCCAGCAGTGTGATGGCCTGATTCTAGGTTTAGTTTATGTACAGACTGCTTTTATTTAATTTATTTATTTTAATATTTTTTTGAGGTATAGTCTCACAGTTTTCCCCTTTTGTTCAACCAGGGAGCTGTCCACAGCCCATGGAATGAGGAGCTGCCCACAGCCCATGGAATGAGGAGCTCCCCACAGCCCGTGGAATGAGGTGTTGCCCACATTCAGGGTGGGCTTCTCACCTCAATTAACCCAGTCCAGAAACTCTCTTATAGATGTGCCCAGAGCTTCGTTTCCTAGGTGATTCTAGATCCTGTCAAGTTAACCACTTGGGTTAACTTGACAGGATGTGGGTTCCATCCCCAGCACCCACATGGTGGCTGAGAACTGTCTTTAACTCCAGTTTCGGGGGAATCTGACTCCCTCTTCTGACCTCTGCGGCATTGCATGACACGGGTGTACATTCACATAAAAAAATAAATAAAAATAAAAATAAAAATAAAATAGTTCTAAAAAGCTGGGTGTGGTGGCGCATGCCTTTAATCCTAGCACTTGGAAGGCAGAGGCAGGCAGATCTTTGTGAGTTCAAGGCCAGCCTGGTCTACAGAGTGAGTTCCTGGGACTAAAGGGAGACCCTGTCTTGAAAAGACCAAAAAAAAAAAAAAAAGTTCTAAAAAAACAAAGTATATCCCAGCACCCACATGGTGGCCAAGAACCATCTTTAACTCCAGTTCCAGGGGAATCCAACACCCTCTTCTGATCTCTGTGGCATCGCAAGACACAGGTGCACAAACCTACATGCAGACAGTACATTCATACACATACAAGAATAAATTAAAAAAATATTTTTAAAGTATATCTCTCATACAGAAAAGGTGTTTCCCCACCACCCAGGAAAAATAATTTAGGCCAGAAAATATAATCATAATATCAACATTTCCAAATGTCCCTTTTTGTCCCTTTCTTCCCAACAGGACTGCTTCGCAAGCCAGCTACTTCCCTCTTGTTGAAAGCACCTTCTCCTTTGACAGATGGACTGGATCTATTTATTTATTTTTTGGTTCCGGGGATCAAGGTTGGAGCCTTGTCCCTAAATGTTCTTGCCAGGTTAACTTCAAAATCTCCTCAGCCCCCTAGTGCCCTGCTCTGCATTCCCTGTTTACTGCCTGTGATAGAGGTAACCTCCCTGTTAGCTCCTGCCTCATTCTGTAACCCTTGTCCTGTTTCCCTTTTCCTTATGGCTCAGATCCCTTTCCCTGTGTTTTCTGTCTGCTCACAAGACTGTAGCTTCAGGAAGAAAGGACTGCTTTGTTCCCTGCTGTTTTCTCTCTTCCTGAGATACTGAGGGCTTAACATAATATAGGTCCTTGTGCTGGATAGCTTTAGTTATCAATTTGATATACCTAGGTAGAGGGAGCCTCAATTAGGGAATTTCCTCCATTGGACTGGCCTTTGGCTATGTCCGTGGGGTGTTTTCTTGGATTGTTGTGGATTGTGACAAGGCCCAGCCTACTGTGGATGGTGTCACTCTGGGCAGGTTGCTGTGTATTGTATAAGAAAGCAGGCTGAGCACTGATCAGAGGAGTAAGACAATAAGCAGTGGTCCTCCATGGCCTGTGCTTCAGCTCCTGCCTCCAGGTTCTTGCTCTGAGTTCCTACCTTGGGTTCTCTCAGGGATGAACTGTGACCCAGGAGATGTGAGCCAAATAAACCTCTCCTTCCCAAGTTGATGTTGGTCAGAGTGTTTTGTCACAGCAATTGAAAGCAAACTAGACAGAAATTGGTACCAGATAGTGGGCTATTGCTGTGACAGACCTAACCCAGTTATTTTGGGGAGGATTGTGGAAGCTTCTGGAACTTTGGGACAGAAAAGCTATTGAGTGCTTAGAGTTTGTTGCTGTGGAGCTTGAACATTTCTCCTGAAAGAAATGTATATATATGATGGAGGCCTGGCTCGTGGAGCTTCAAAGGGAAGCCGAGACTATCAGGGCTTTTCATGTGCTATTTTGAATTGAGAATCTGTGAGATCTGGTCAGCTGGGGCTGAAGAATCAGCTGTGAGTAACAAGAGACCAGCATCACTGAGATGAAATCTCCAGGGAAGCCTTTCCTCAAGGTCAGCACACAGAAGCTGTGGTCAGAGTGGACCTGAACCTCCATCTCAAGCTGGAAGCAGAACTTGCTAATGTGTAAGAGTCTCCTGTATGGATCTGATGTTGAAAGCATGAAGGGGCCACAGACTTGGCACCCTGAGAGACCAGGAAAGGCCATTAGTCAAAGTACAGCCTCAATTGAAGACGCCCAGGATCTTAGAGGTCAAGGAGAGAATCTGAGACTTTGCACCCCAAGAGGCCAGAAGAGCCCATTGGTAAGGACGCAACCTCAGTTTCAGTGGAGACCCCAGCTTTTTGAAGATGCCAGGACCATGGGGCGACCATCAAGGGCAGCAACAGATATGGAATGGAGCTGGCCTGTGTGTGCTGTGACTGTCAGAGACAGAGAAGTAGAGCTTCTGAGCCCCTTTGCAGCCCAGAAGATCATGAGAGAATCCCAGATGTAGCCTTGCACTACTTTGCTGGACTTAGGTTTTGCTTAGGTATGCCCAGTTCTTCCCTTTGGAAATAAGACAGTACTTATTTTGAGTTATATGGGAGCCCACAGTTAAAAGACTTTTAAAAGAGACTTCGAACTTAAAGTGTTTGGATTTTTTTTTTTAGTCTTTTCGAGACTTGTTTGGATTTTTTTAAGGACTATAAGACTTTTAAAGTTGTACTGTCTTATGTTGTGATATTAATGTCATCATATCTTGGGGAAATGGAAAAAGAAATGGAAAGGTTGTGGTTTTATTTTTTTTCTTTATTTTTTTTTAAGGGATTCTACAATATAAGAGCACAGTTGTTTTCAGATCACATTGACGTTGCTCAGTTTGCCATACAATTAGGTAATTAGTGCTAGCATCCACAGATGGATGTCAATTGTCGATTGTTTTTCTGGGACTGTGTTACTTCACTCAGCATGATATCTTCTAGCTCCAACCATTTACGTGCAAAGTTCATGATGTCATCCTTCTTTACTGCTGCATAGAACTCCATTGTGTAGATGTACAACATTTTCTCTATCCACTCGTCAGTTGAGGGGCACTTGGGTTGGTTTCAGCTCTTTGCTATTGTGAAGAGAGCTGCAATAAACATGGCTGTGCATGTATCTCTGCAGTAAGATAAGTCTTATGGGTACATACTGAGGAATGGTATGGCTGGGTCAGGTGGCAAGTTCATTCTGAGTCTTCGAAGGGTTCTCCACACTGCTTTCCATAGTGGCTGTACAAGTTTACATATCCACCAGCAGTGGATGAGTGTTCCTCTTTCCCCACAACCTCTCCAGCACTTGTATCATTTGTTTTCTTGATCCTAGCCAGTCTTATTGGAGTAATATGATATCTTAAAATGGTTTTGATTTGCATTTCCTTTAATGATTAGTGATGTTGAACACTTCTTGAGATGTTTCTCAGCCATCTCTAATTCCTCACTTGTGAAGTCTCTGTTCAGGTCTTTGCTCAATCTGTTGAGTGGGTCATTTGTTTTCTTTCTTCTTTGATTTTTGAGTAGTTTATATATTCTGGAAATCAATGCTTTGTCAGATGTTTCTTCAGTGAAGGTTTCCTTCCACTCTGTGGGATTTCTCTTCACTTCCTTGATTGTTTCTTTTGATGTACAGAAGCTTTTGAGTTTGATGAGGTCCCATTTGTCAATTGTCGACCTTAATTCTTGTGCAGCTGCTGTCTGATTTAGGAAGTCTTTTCCTACGCCTATGTCTTGTAGTCTGCTGCCAACTTTTTCTTCTATCACCTTCAGAGTTTGGGGTTTCACGTTGAGGTCTTTAATCCATCTGGAGTTGACTTTTGTACAGGGTGAGAGGTAGGGGTTTAATTTCATTCTTCTACAAGTGGTGATCCAGTTTTGCCAACACCACTTGCTGAAGATGCTGTCTTTTCTCCATTGTGTCTTCTTGGCCCCCTTGTCAAATATGAGAAGGCTGAAATTGTATGTGCTCAGGTTTGGATCTTTGGTTTTGTTCCATTGGTCACCAGGTCTGTTTTTGTGCCAGTACCAAGCTGTTTTTATGACTATAGCCCTGTAGTATAGTTTGAAATCTGGTATACAGATCCCCCCCCCATTGCTCTTTTTCACTCAGGGTCGTCCTGACTATTTGAGGTCTTTTGTTTTTCCAAATGAAATTAAGGAGTTTTTTTTCCAAGCCTGTGAAGAAACTCTTGGGGATTTTAATTGGGATTGCATTAAATCTATACAAGAGTTTGGGTAGAATGGACATTTTTACTATATTAATTTTCCCAATCCATGAGCATGGGAGATCTTTCCATTTTCTGATATCTTCTTCAATTTCCTTCTTCAGGGGTTTAAAATTTTTGTTGTAGAGATGTTTGGTGTCTTTGGTTAGGTCTGTTCCTTGGTAGTTTATTGTTTTTGAGGCTATTGTGAGCAGGAAGGTCTCCTTGAATTCCTTCTCCAGTTGCATGTTGTTGGTATAAGGAAAGGCTAATGATTTTTTCAGGTTAATTTTGTATCCTGCCACTTTACTGAAACTCTTAATCATTTCTAGGAGTTTTCTGGTGGAGTTTTTAGAATCCCTTATGTAAACAATCACATCATCAGCAAAAAGGGATACCTTGACTTCCTGTTTTCCAATTAGTACTCCTTTAATTTCCTTTTCTTGCCTTATTGCCCTAGCAAGAGTTTCAAGCACTATATTGAAGAGGAGTGGTGACAGAGGGCAGCCTTGCCAAGTTCATACCTTTAAAGGAAATATTTCTGTCGTTTCCCCATTTAGGATGATATTGTCTGTGGGTTTCCTGTATATGGCTTTGATTACATTGAGGAATGATCCCTCCAATCCAATTCCCTCTAGGACTTTAAGGATGAAGGGACGCTGGATTTTGTCAAAGGCTTTTTCTGTGTCAATTGAGATGGTGGTGTGGTTTTTGTCTTTCAGTCCATTTATATGCTTGATATTTATTGATTTTAACATGTTGAACCATCCCTGCATCTCTGATATGAATCCAACTTTGTCATGATGGATGATCTTCTTGATGTGGGTCTATATGTGATTTGCAAGTATTCTGTTTAGATTTTTGGCGTCTGTGTCCATTAATGAGATGGGTCTATAGTTCTCCTTTTTGGTTGTATCTTTGCCTGGTTTTAGTAATAGAGTGAAGCTGGCTTCATAGAAGGAATTTGGGAGAATTCCCTCTGCTTGTATCCTTCTAAACAATTTGAGTAATAATGGTTGTAAGTATTTTTGAAATGTTTTATAGAATTCTGCAATGAAACAATCTGGGCCTGGACATTTTTTAGTTGGGAGGTTTCTTATTACATCTTCAATTTCTTCATATATTATGGGTCTGTTTAAGCTGTCAATCTCTTTTTGGTTGAGCTTTGGTGATTCCCAGGATTTCAGGTATTCATCCATTTCTTCTAGGTTTTCAGACTTAGTAGAGTATAGGTTTTTGAAGTATTCCCATATGATTGTCTGGATCTTTTCCTTGTCTGTTGTGATATTTCCCCTTTCATCACAGATTGTATTGATTTGGAGTTGTTCCTTTTTTCTTTTGGTTAACTGGGCTAAAGGTCTGTCTGTCCTTGTTTATTCTCTCAAGAACCAACTTTTGGGTTCATTGATTTTTTTTGTTTGTTTGTTTCGTATTGTTTTCTTTGTTTCTGTTTCATTGATTTCTGCTCTGATTTTTGTTATTTCTTCCTGTCTGTTGCGTTTAGGGTTCATTTGTTGTTGTCTCTCAAGTGTTTTTAGCTGTAGAGTTAGATCATTCACTTGTGCTCTTTCTGTTTTTCTAATGTAGGCACCCAGGGCTATAAACTTCCCTCTTAGGACTGCTTTTAAAGTATCCCATAGGTTTTGTTACATTGTATTATCATTGTCATTCAGTTCCAGGAATGCTTTTCTTTCTTTATTTCTTCCTTGACCCATTCATTATTCAGGAGTGTGTTGTTTAGCCTCCATGTGTTCTTGTAGGCAGTAGGGCTTATACTGGTGTTGATAATGAACTTTATTGTGTTGTGGTCTCATAGAATGCATGAAATTATTTCAATCTTTTTGTATTTGTGGATGTTTCTTCTGTGTCCCAGTATGTGATCGATTTTGGAGAATGCTCCATGGGGTGCTGAGTAGAAAGTGTATTCTCTGGTATTAGGGTGGAATAGTCAGTAGATGTCTGTGAGGTCCGTTTGGTGTATCATATCATTCAGTTCAGATGACTCTCTGTTTATTCTTGGTCCTGTTGACCTGTCCAAAGGGCTTAGCGGGGTATTGAAGTCCCCTACTATGAGTGTACTGGGGTTAATCTGTGTCTTGTGGTCCTGGAGAATTGTCTTTATAAAGTTTGGTGCACCAGAGTTTGAGGCACATATGTTCATGATTGTGAAATCTTCATGGTGAATTGTTCCTTTGATAAAAATGTAATGGCAAAAAAATGTAATCGCCTTCTTTGTCTCTTCTGATTTCTTTTACTTTGAAGTCTATTTTGTCTGATATTAAAATAGCAACACCTGCTTTCTTTTTGGTACCATTTGCTTGGAATATTTTTTTCCATCCTTTCACTTTAAGGTGGTGCCTATCCTTGAAGGTAAGATGTGTTTCTTGTAGACAGCATATCAATGGGTTCTGTTTCCTAATCCAATCTCCCAGTCTATGTCTTTTGATTGGGGAATTTAGTCCATTAATATTTAAGGTTATGACTGATAGGTTTGTGTTGCTTCCTTTTGCCTTATTATCCATTTGCGGTTTGGGTTTAGGTTTCTACTTCTGCAGTTATGCTTTTATTGATTTCTCTTTCTAGGTGCCTGGGGATGGTTGCTCCTTTCTTCTGTCCTTTGAATTGCTTCAAGTATTCTCTGAAAGGTTGGTTTTCTGGACATGTATTCTTTCATCTTGTTTATGTCATGGAAGATTTTTCTCCCTCCTTCAACTATAATCAACATTTTTGCTGGGTATAGTAACCTGGGTTGGCATCTATAGTCCTTTAACACTGGCAATGCTTTGCTCCACGTTCTTCTTGCTTTCATAGTTTGCACTGAGAAGTTTGCTCCACATTCTTTTTGCTTTCATAGTTTGCACTGAGAAGTCAGTTGTAATTCTGATAGGTTTCCCCTTATATGTAACTTGTTGTTTTTCTCTTGTGGCTTTCAGAATTTTGTCTTTGTTTTGGGCATCTAGTGTTTTAACTATGATATGCTGTGGAGAGTTTCTTTTCTGATCTTGTCTGTTTGGAGTTCTATGTGGTTCTTGTATTTGTATTGGTTTGTCTTTTTTTAGTTTGGGGAAATTTTCATTTATTCTGTTGAAGATCTGATCAATACCATTCTCCTGGGATACTTCTCCTTCCTCTATTCCAATGATGCAGAGGTTTGATCTTTTCATAGTGTTCCACAGTTTCTGGCTGTCCCACTTTTGTGTATTTTTAAATTTTTCATAATTGAGGTTTTTTTACTTGAGGTTTTTTAGTTGTTCTGTGTTATCTTCCAGGTCTGATATTCTTTGTTCTACTTCCTCCATTCTACTTCTGAGGCTTTTTCTATTCCTTTTCTCTTGATTGGATGAGTGTTTGGTTTACTTTTTCATTTCGTCTTGTGATTTCTTTAGTATTTCCACTTCCTTTTGGAGCTTCTCAATATCTTCCTGTAGCTCTTTGCTTCACTGGTTGGTTTCCTTTTCTTTTTCAACATGGGATCTTTTCAGTGTTTCCACTTCCTTCCAGAGTTTGTCATTCTCCCTCTCTAGGTCCTTCTTGAGTTTTTCATTCTCTCTCCTTAGTTCTCTGACTTGTTCTTTATAGTCTTTGATTTCTTCGAGTATGTCCACACTTGTACTTCTAATATCTGTGTCCTGGGCCATCCCCAGGGGGATCCCACTGTTGGAATCTTGCACATGGTTGGTAGAGCTTGGTGTGGAATTATCCTGCACGTTTCCCATGTTGTCCCTTCTTCATATCCCTGGCATGTGGGTTTCTCTGCCTGTATTCCAACGTGAATCCCAAATGCCTCTTCACTGTGTTGAAGGCTTGCTTTGCCTGCCTCCTTCAGATGCCTTCATTTTGTTTGTTTGTTTGTTTGATTGATTGATTGATTTGTTTTACTCCTTGCTTATGGAGTGTTGACTTGTCTAAGTTTTAGGCTTTCTATTGGAAGTCTAACTCACTCTTCCCTTTCTGTTCTGAAGGATCTCCAAAGAATCCACTTGGACACTCCCTCAGCAATCCCAGTTGGTGGGGGGCAGGGTGGGTTATGCCTGTTATCTGTGTTTCAGGTGGTCCTGGGAAATCTCAGATCTCAGCTCTGTGCACTCAAGTCTCACAGTGGCAACAGGCCCACCTTTTATACCAGCTAGGAGGACATCTCTGCCCCCACAGCCACACAAGACGATTGAATCAAACCAAAGACGATTGAATCGAACCAAACAATCCACCTGGCTGAAGCACCCAACTCCTACCTGTGCTTCAGGTGGTCCTGGGAAATCCCTGATCTCAGCTCTGTGCACTCCAGTTGTGGTTTTAATAACAGTGTGTTGATGTGTCAGGTTGACAAGGGGTCAATTGTTCTGTATAGCTTTTGTTCTCAACTTGACACACCTGAGTTGAAGGAATCTGAATTAGAAAATTGCCTCTAATTGGCCAGTGAATGATGTGGGAGGGCCCAGCTTACTGTGGGCAGTGCCACGGCTGGGCTGGTTGCACAGCAACCTAGATCTTCCTCCAAAAGAAAATTGTACTAGCAACTGTAGAACCATCCTTTCCCACCCTTGACTGACTCATGAGTAACCAACTAGCCATAAGAATGCTCTGTCAATCTAAGGGCTGTCCCTATGGGCTCTCCAGTGCAGCCCAGCTAGGGTGCCACCCTACAAGAATGACACATGCCACAGGCTATATAGGAGTTTGGCTGGTGTTTAGCTCAGTGCAAATTCTGTGACACACAGAGTCGGCAGATTTCAGATTTCAGTTTTCACAACTCAAGCTTTTCCCTTATCCAAAATGAAAATCCTAAGTAACTAAAAACAGCTGGGCACAGTGGTGCATGCCTGTAATTCCAGCACTAGGGATGAAGAGGTAGGGTAATCTCTGTAGGTTTGAGGCCAGTTTGATCTACATAGTGAGTTTCAGGCCAGCCAGGGCTACACAGTAAAACCCTGTCTCAAAAATAGCTTTTTAATAAAAATAAAAGGTGTGGTGTCAAATGCCTGTAATCCCAGTACTAGGGAGCCAGAGGCAGGGGCATTAGGAGTTCAAGACCAGCCAGGGTTACATGAGACCCTGCCTCATAAAAGCCAAATAACAATAACAATAATAATAATAATAAATAAAAAGACTTCCAAATGCAGGTGAGAGGAGTGTAGAAAAACATCTTGGATCCATGTTCAAGACAACATGTTTTCCTATAAAAGCTAATATTGGGGCTGGAGAGATGGCTCAGCAGTTGAGAACACTGACTGCTCTTGCAGAGGACCCGGGTTCAATTCCCAGCACATACATGGCAGCTAAGAACCATCTTTGACTCCAGTTCCAGGGGAATCTGACCCCCTCTTCTGACCTCCGGGGCATTGCACGACATGGGTGCACCAACCTACATGTAGACATTACACTCATACACATAAAAAATAATAAATTAGGGGCTGGAGAGATGGCCTAGCGGTTAAGAGCGCCGACCGCTCTTACAGAGGACCCGGGTTTGATCCCTAGCACCCACATAGCAGCTAAGAACCATCTGAAACTCCAATTCCAGGAGAACTCCAGTTCCAGGGGAATCCGACACCCTCTTCTGACCTCTGCGGCATTGCATGACACGGGTGCACAAACCTACATGCAGACAGTACACTCATACACATACAAAAAATAAAATTTTTAAAAAAATTAAAAAATAATAAATTAAAAAAATTTTAAAGCTAATATTGATTATTCAACTCTTACCTTGTATTTAATGCTACATGTTAATTCCCTCACAATCATAGTGGGTAGGTACAGTGGATATTATTAATGGTCTCATTTTATAAGCTGGGCATGGTGGCTCACAGATGTAACCCCAGCACTTGGGAAGTTGAGGCTAGAAGCCTGCAAGGAGTTTGAGGCCAACCTAGGCTATCTGCTGAGTTCCAGTCCAGCCTGGGCTACAGAGTAAGCAAGCCCCTGTTATAAAAAGACAAAATAACACCAAATCAGAGAATGAGATGAACCAGAAAATGGAAACTGAAGGAACTTTCTGAGAGTTATAGAGATAGAAAATAGCAAAGCCAGTATCTGTATGCAGAAGCCACATGTTTAAGATCAAGTATGTGGAAATAGCAGTCACCACCACCTGGAAACACACCAGCAGTGCCCCTGCTGTCTTGGGAGGGGGACCCACACTCTGAAGAGCTCGCAATGGGAAGTTGTGAATGGAAAGAACTGGTACATGATTTGGGGCACAGTACAGTTTGGGGGTGTTTTCCTTACTGCATGCCAGGTAGAGCCAGCTGTGAGCTCCGACTTCTCCAGGAGGACCACGTCTTTCATCCCTGCCTTGGCAAGGTGATAAGCCAGACTCACTCCCACGCAGCCGCCTCCAATTATCACCATCTCTGCTCTTTCTTTCCATTCTGCTTCTGTGGGTGAAGCTGAGCTTTCCTGTCTGCAGGATGGGATTTTAACAGTGGTTACTTCATTTGGGGATAGTAGCCCTAGTTTGGGTCTGATTCATGTCCTCCCCTGTCTCTAGAACTTAACTCTTAGAGATTGCAGTTGCTTTTAGTAATCTGGGTCATCTGAACCCTGACAGGCAGCCTGGACCTAAGGTAGTCACTTAAAGATCTAGAGGATCATTTTCTCATTTAAAAACACATTCTGGCTAAATATGGTGAGACATACTTTTAATTCTAGCACTTGGGAGGCAGAGGCAGGTGGATCTCTGAGTATGAGGCAAGCTTGGTCTATGAGGTCAGCCAGGGCTACATATTGAGTTCCTGGTCAGCCAGGGCTACGTAGTGAGACCCTGTCTCAAAACTAAACAAACCAACAATAACAAAAATATAGTCCAAGGCTGGGGTGGGAGGGTATCTCAGCTGGTAAAGCTGTTGTGCAAGCAAGAAGATCTGAGTTCAATCCCCGGAATCCATGTGAAAAAGGTTGGGCATAGTGGCATATACCTGTAATTACCAGTGCTGGGGAAGCAAAGACAGAAGGATTCCTGGGGCTTGCAGCCAGCCACTCTAGCCTAATTAGTGAGATTCTGTCTGAGAAATAAGTGGGAGAAGGATTGAGGAAGACACCCAATGTCCGTCTCTGGGTTCCACAAGCACACAAGCATGTACACACACACACACACACACACACACACACACACACACACACACACACACTGCTTTTATTCCATGAAAAATCATAATCCAGGCCGGGTGTGGTGGTACATGGCTTTAATCCCAACACTTGGGAGGCAGAGGCAGGCAGATCTCTGTGAGTTCAAGGCCAGCCTGATCTACATAGTGAGTTCCAGGCTAGCTGGGGATACAAGGAGACCCTGTCTCAAAAACATCAAAAAAAAAAAAAAGAAGAAGAAGAAGAAGAAAGGAAGGAAGGAAGGAAGGAAGGAAGGAAGGAAGGAAGGAAGGAAGGAAGGAAGGAAGGATAAATCATAATCTTCATGAAGTTTGGTTTCTGTATATCCACTTCCAGTTCTTCCAGGCTGAAGGGAGGCTGCTGGGGAAGGCTCATCCTCTCTTGCTTCTCTAGTTGTCAGTTTGCAGGACAGTCCTTCCAGCAGCACTGTGAGCCTCTTGGAGGCAGGGACAATGCCACATCCATGGCTGATCCCCAGCCCCCATACAGTGCCCACTGTATGTACATGCAGGGAATGAATTTGATCAACATCGTAGCTTATTCTCAGCTCTGTACTGACACGTCCCCTACAAATTCCCCTAAAGAATGCGATTCTAGCAGCAGCGGTGCTCCTTAGGGCAGGAGGATTTGTGCATTATTGCCATAGGTTATACCTTTGACACACCTCATTCATTCATCCCTTTGTGATTCATTCAAATGCTTCCTGAGTTCCTGCTCTGCACAGGGCTAGAGCCTTGTGCTCTGAGGCATGCAGCAGGCTGGAGAAAGGGGAGACCACGTGGAGGCCCCAGAAATGACCGTCTCTTTGTGGGAAGGATACAGGGTTGAGGGAGCATAATCAACAGGAAGGCTGGGGTGAAAGAATGAAGGGTGAAGGAAAATGAAGCAGGTGAGGGGAGAAAGAAGACCATCAGCCTGCTGGGACAGTCTTAGGTGGTCAGCCCGGAGGGAGCTGGGCCCCAAAAGGCCACTGAGGCAGCACATGGAGGGGCTGGAAGGCTGCAGCTGGCTCTCTAACACAACAGGCACTCAGTAAACACTGTTGAATATATGAATGAAGAATTTGGGGTGGGGGGGCCTTGGTGCATGCCTTTAATCCCAGCACTAGAAAGGCAGGTGGATTTCTGTGAGTTCGAGGCCAGCCTGGTCTTCATAGTGAGTTCCAGGACAGCTGGGGCTACAGGGAGACCCTGTCTTAAAAAGACCAAGAAAAAAAAAAATACTAATTCAGTGTAGTCCACAATATTATGACTTTGTATTTGTCTAATCAATTTTAAACAAATTAACCCAAGATCAACAAATTTCTATTTCCTTTTAAACTAGGTAAAATATTATCTTACATATTTCGTGATGTTTTTATACTCACAAATCTCTTGTGCATTCTTTTCTTTTGGATTTGCAACAATCCTGTGAGCTAGGCAAAGCAGTTGGCATCCCTGTTTTATAGAAACTGCAGCTCAGGCATGTCAAGTCAGATGCTGTGCATCTGATGAGCGGGAACCCAGAACCAGGAACAAGCCCAGGTCACCACAGGTACCACATAAATACCTGCCCAATGAAAGGCCAGAACTTCAGGCCATAGGATGTGAAATCCAAACCGAGTCAGCTCCTAACAGTCTTGAGTGACTCGACTCTAGAGAGCAGAAGCCTCGCCTTGCCTTGAATGACCAGGATATCAGAGATGTTCATCCTGGCTCTATTCAGAGACAGATCAATACTACAAAAAATGCCACCTCCCTTATCTGATTTAGCATTCCACTTGTCTAGCCCTACTCTGGGAGCTAGGGAAGATGTGGGACACAGGCACCCACTAAAGGGCCTTCAGAATCTTGCCATCTTTGGGGGAATTTGTTGCTGTCTTTCAATCTTTCAAATGTACCCAACCATTTCTAGCAATTTCACCTCTAAAAATGGATTCTATAAACAGACTTCCATATTTTCTCAAAGATATATGCATAAGACCATGCAGGTGTACATTACCTGTTGTAACAAACAATCAGAAGCAGCCTAATGACAATGAATGGACTACTTGGTTATACTGCAGAATATTGGTAGAATGGAAAACTACGGAGCCATTGCAATGAATAAGGCAAATCAATACGCACTGATAAGGTGCAATCTCCAAGACAGGTTAATGATTAAAAACAAAAACAATAACAACAACAACCACCAGTGCAATGAGCCAGAGAAAAAGCAACAGCTGCCCGTGTTGGTCTGAACATGGACCACCTCTGAGAGATGCTACAGACACTGTCCACTGTTGACTGGACTGGTTGAGGCAGGAGAGACTGGACAGAGAAATGCTCTGTTAGTTTTAACTTCACAATTAGCAGGTGATTCAAGGAGAATTCTCAAGCCCATTTCTCCTCTGCCCAAGCTCCCCTATCTTGCTAGCCTGCCCGGGCCCCTTTCTGAAAACCACCACAGCCAGGACTCACCCTTCCCTGCGACTGGCAAAGCCCCTCAGCCCGCGGCTCCCCGGCAGGAGACCCCGCAGCCACCGCGCACCCAGGCGGAGCATGGTGAGCCAGGGCCTAGCCGGCAGCTGCCTGGAGGCCGAGCAGACTGCGGGCAGTGGGCGGGAAGGGCGGGTCCTCCCCAGGCAAGGGGCGGACTCCTGCACCCAGGCTTGACCCGACCAGCGCGGCACACACGGCAGAGGTGATATGGCACCAGCCAGAGGCCCTGGGGCCAAAAAGGTAAGTGTCCGCCCTTCCTTCTTCCTTTCCTCATAGAATCCCCGCCTTTGGGCTCTGAATTCAAATTCTGCTTCAGCCATTAGACAAATCCTGACGTTTTAGCCAGACCCGGGGCTGGGCAGCCCAGAGCCTCAATTTACCTGATCACGAGTTGATTGGCCTTCATGGAGACTTTACCTAGCCTAGAATATCCATATTTCACAATTCTTTCCAGTGTGCAGCGGAACAGATTCAAAAAGTCAGGCGATCGCTCAGGGTTGGAGGGGGACCCACAGTCTAGCTTCTGAACTGGAGGGCCCACACCGCTCTCCCCCTGGGGACCACGCAGCACGCAGCACGCACCAGCTCCTGGGGGTCGCCCACCTGGCACTCTCGAAGGTTCCCCCTTCTATTTTGGTGAACGCATCCTGGCCCTGCAATTCAGCGGTTTCAAGCCTGTCTTGAGCAAGAATGCCATCCGGCCCGCAAGGGTGAGAGGAGTCCCCTCTGCCGCCGTCAGCAAGCAGCCCCCAGCGTCTGGCCATTTTCCCCATGATGAGCGGATGTGGGCTTTATTCCCACGGTTTTGGGCAAGTGTGCAGTGGAGGGAAGGGATGAGGAGAAAGTCGTGAACTTGGAGGAAGGGCCTCCTGGGACCCTGCAAAGCGACCCATCTGTGCCCACAATGCTGGGTTGGGGGCATAGTAGAGGGGTGAAAAGTGTGCCACTGGTTCAGCAATGCAGAAAAATTAAAAGCTAAGAACCCACAAGGTGCCCTACAGGGAACTCTGGAAGTTCTGCTTTAATCACTTCATAAGCTGTCAGGCAGCCATGTAACAGCTCGGTGTGAGAGCCAACAGAGAGCAGTGGTAAAAATCAAACACCCGCCCCGGGCTAGAGAGATGGCTCAGCGGTTAAGAGCACCTACTCCTCTTACAGAGGACCCTGGTTAGATTCCCAGCACCCACATGGCGGCTAAGAACCCGCTTTAAACCAGGTGTGGTGGCACACACCTTTAATCCCAGCACTCGGGAGGCGGAGGCAGACAGATCTCTGTGAGTTCAAGGCCAGCTGGGGCTACAGGGAGACCCTGTCTTGAAAAAAAAATCATCAAATGCAGAGAAGTGTCACAGACCCACTTTGCATCAGCATACTGTGAAGGACACTATGGGCTTTGACACATGTTTTGAGAAATGCTTTTCTATTTATGAAAGTAAACATAAGAATAAGATTAATTCGGGGCTGGAGAGATGGCCTAGTGGTTAAGAGCTCCGACTGCTCTTGCAGAGGACCTGTGTTCAATCCCCAGCACCCACATGGTGGCTGAGAACCGTCTGTAACTCCAATTCCAGGAAAACTCCAGTTCCAGGGGAATCCGACACCCTCCTCTGACCTCCACGGCATTGCACAGCACGAGTGCACAAACCTACATCAGACAGTACATTCATACACATAAAAAATAAATAAAAATGTAAAAAAAAGTTCTAAAAAAAAGAATAAGATTAATTCAAAGACTTTTTAAAGGTAAAGAACATTGTGCTCACTGCTTTCATTCAACTTTGTGTAATGCTGTTTTTATTTTTATAATTCAATATTTTATTTTTGGTCTTTTTGAGACAGGGTCTCCTGCAGCCCCAGCTGTCCTGGAACTCGATATGTTTTCCAGGTTGGCCTTGAACCTGCCCCTGCCTCTGGAATGCTGGAATTACAGGCGTGCACCCCCACAACCAGCCCTATAATTCAATTTCAATTAATTAATTAATCTGTGTATGTGTGTGAGCAAGTGTAAAAATCAGAGGACAATTCATGTAAGATGGCTTTCTTCTTCCAGAGTGTGGGACCCAATGCTGAACTTGGGTCACCAGGCTTGGCAGCGGCTACCCTCACCCAATAAGCCATCTCACTAACCATAGCTCACTTTGTAAAGAAGTATTTTATTATTGTTTTTAGTTAATGCGTATGAGTGTATTGCCTGCATGTATGCAAGGGCACCCATGTCATGCAATGCCTTTGGAGATCAAAAGAGGGCATCACATCCTCTGGAACTGGAGTTATGGACGGTTGCTACCCACCAAGTGGGTGATGGGAATCGAACCCAGGTCCTCTGCAAGAGCAGCCAGTGCTCCTCACCGCTGAGCCATCTCTCCAGCACCCCCCCCCATAATTCCCTTTTTTTCTTTTTTGGTCTTTTTGAGACAGGGTCTCTCTTTTAGTCCCAGCTGGCCTGGAGCTCATTCTGTAGACCAGGCTGGCCTTGAATGTACAGAGATCTGCCTGCCTCTGCCTCCTGAGTACTGGGATTAAAGGTGTGCACCATCATGCCTGGCTAACCTTTTTTTTTTTTTTTTAACGATAAGTAATAAGTAATGAATACAAGCATCCTTCATGTAAAACCAATTTGCAAGCAGCTATGCCCAAACCCACACAGCCCAAGGTCCCCACCATCCAGCTGGAGGGGCTTGTAAGTACAATCATGTTGATCAAATAAGAGTCCAGTCTATATTGCTGTAGTTTCACAATTTACCCCAATCGCAGCCCTTACATTCGACCAGGCCTCCTCTTCCGCAGATTGTTCCCTAGGCTTTAGAAAAGGGGCACAAGTGGGCAAGAAGCAAAACAGTATACTTTCTCTGGAGATGTCGTTTTGGACTCTGATCAGTTCAGGCTGTTTCCTTTCATGGGCTGGCAGTTTATCCAGGAATAACCTTTCAATCCTACTAATGAAGCAATGAGATATACAGGCATTTAAACAGTACTAATTATTATGGTAGGTTACGTTGGTATAGACACAGATGTTTGGATGGTATGCTAATCCACGAACTATAGCTTTTCTGTAAACTGGCTAACTTTTTAAAAAAAGGTTTTGAAAAACGTCATGTCCCACTGCACTGGTAACTCTGCTCCTACGAGAGCACGACTGTCACATGCCTGTTGCTGTTGCTACTGTGTAGCTGGGAGTTAGTCGCTAGTGGAGAGAATTATTCCCCCATCTCTCCTCAGGTGAGAGGTACAGGTCACCAACACACGGACAGGCTTTTGTTCAGTTAAAGAGCAACCAATACCTCCAACTAATTCTTCAAATCATCCCGCTGGCAATTCCGGGTAGATGGGGGCATGTTTTAAGCAGACTCAGTCTGTGGCCACCAGGGAGCGATGGACCTCTACTGAATTAACAGACTCACCCTGAACCTAAAAGGCAAACCCAGAGGTCTCAGGGTTAGTATCTACAAAAGGGGGTATAAAGGAACCCCAGAATCTCACCTTCAGGCCCAGAGCTGGGGCACCGCCCCAAATAAACAAGAAATATGATGAGAATGCAAGTGTGCCAGGTGAATTCAGTCTCTGACTCCTTCCTGCCCTTGCCTTTTGAAGTTGTCATTAGAACAAGCAAAGAGGGAGGCAAGATCCTCTGGAGTCAGTGTTGATGGTTTGATCATTTCGATAATAGCTGCAAAGAAAAATGACAGGCAAGCTTCCAGACGAAAGGTTAAAAATACCTTACTTTTGATCCTGTTCATGAGGACATGGTCAAAAATGTATGCTACATTTTCTAAGCCTGGGAACTTTCCATAAAAGTGTGGCTCTTTCTGCTTCTGGGGACCCAGATCCTCCCACATGGGATGAATCTGATGGTTTCAGAACAGTTCTGTACCTCTGCTGTCTCTGCCAGTGTGGTTTCTCAAGGAGCTCCCTCAGATGTTAGTAGAAGTGGGACAGAGAAGATATGTTACCTGTCCCCACACATCCTACCGTCAGTGAGGAGGCAGGTAAGTGGCCAGATGCTGTAGGACAGGTGGAGTCACAGGTGAAGATGCTGAAGTTGACCAGGGAACAAGGAAAGGGTGATCACAGATAAAAGAGAGATGGGTGCGGCTTTGCTCTGCATAAATGAAGAGTTGAAGTGGATAAAGACTATTTCAGTGATCAAATGGCTATGACAGGAGGGGAGGGTGAATCTGAGAGATGCTTAACAGACATGTGGGGTGGGGGGGATAGGATACAGGAAGCAGGATACTAAGCTATAACAAGAGAATGATGTTTCCCCCCTCTAGAACTGTTTAACGAGCAATACTACACTTGCCTTTCAAGCTGGGTTAATGCATGAGAGAGGCTTACTTCTCCTTCCTAATGAGGCACAGAAGTAAGCCATGCAGGGCTGCTATACCTACTCCAGGATGCTGGGAAATACCAGGCTCCTGGTAGCACTTGGTGCCACCAGACATGGCCTACAGAGAAGGGTGGGGGGCATGGCGACAAGATAGCTGCTGTACTGACAGCCCAGCCAGGGAAGAGACAAGAGCAAGATGGAAGGGAACAGGCATCTGTATCAGGAAAGCAAAACTTTCCCAGAAAATGCCCATGGTTTTCCCTGTCTTCTTGGTCAGTGGTATAAGGTGATACCCCGCGGCAAGGGAGCCTGGGACGTTTCCGTTTCCGGTTGAGGACATTGTTCCCCTCTCCCTGACTCACTAGTGAAGAAGAAAGAGAACATGAATATTCAGCAACTAGCACAACGTGGAAAAACAAAATGACTATTAGGTACTCAGCACTTTCACCAAAATTTGGCCTGAAATTTTTTTTAATACCAAACATTTTAATGAGGAAACAAACTTACAATAATGTATGGCTTGCATAAGTATGAATTTTCTTTTAATAAGATTACACAGTCGCTATTTTAAATACTATAAATAATTATAAATATTTTTAAATTATACATTCTCTAAGTATTGGCCTATTTTAAATCAGAAGTATTTTAACTTATTCAGCCAATATGCACTATTTTATTCAATGTATATTCACTGATGCTAAGAATTGTGCATAGGCTCTAGTCTACATGGTGAGGGTACCGTGAGCAACAAAAATGGACAATGTCCTTGCTCTCGTAGAGTTTATGTTCTAGTGGGAAAAACAGACAGCAGTCACAGAAATACTTAAATAAGACCATTGCAGGTAATAGACATTATGAAGAAAACTACCATGCAGGACGGTGACTGGCATGGACAGTGGGGGGCAGGACTCCCTCATGTGTGCCCAGCCCTGTACCAGGTATCATAAATGATATAAGTGCAGGGTACCTGAGCCCTGGGCTTTGGCCAAGAGTCAGCTTAGATTCAATCCCATCTCCATTCAGAGGCAGATTTCCCAGCAATGATGTCCTTTGACTGCCTGGTACAACCAGAAAGTCTTTTCTTTGTAAGCTTTTTAGGAGAATTGCCCAAAGCTTTCTCAGAGGAAAGATATTTGCACATTTGAAGTTCAATGAACTGTGGTCCCTGCTTTTCCCCTAACTTTGCATTTTTATGATTGGAATCTTTTTTTCTGTTGTTTTTTGGTCTTTTCAAGTCAGGGTCTCCCTGTAGCCCCAGCTGTCCTGGAATAGATCCGCCTGCCTCTGCCTCCCAAGTGCTAGGATTAAAGGCATGCGCCACCACGCCCGGCTGAAATCTTTTTTTCTTAAAGTCTTTCCCTACCCCAACTCTGAAAAGTTTTGAGCCCTATGAAACTTGATTGTATTTTCGGTTTAGCCATTGTCTATCTACTTCATTTAAAAAACAAAGGAAGGAGCTGGAAAGATGGCCCAAATGTTGGGAGCACCAACTGCTCTTGCAGAGGACCGGAGTTCGATTCCCAACACCCACATGGGGGAGTTCGATCCCCAGCACCCACATGGCATCTGAGAACCATCTTTGGCTCCAGTTCCAGGGGAATCCGACGCCCTCTTCTGACCTCTGTGGCATTGTACAACATAGGTGCACAGACCTGCATGCAGACAGTACATTGATACACATAAAAGAAATAAATAAAATTTTAAAAATATATAAAAAATAAAAAACAAAGCAAGAGAGGCAGGCAGATCTCTGTGAGTTCAAGGCCAGCCTGGTCTACATAGTGAGTTCCAGAACAGCTGGGGCTACGGGGAGACCCTGTCTCAAAAAATACAAAATAACAACAACAGCAACACAGAACTACCAAATGAAATCAACTCATATTACTGAATTGTGGCCAAAGAAATATTCGTTTGGGAGTAGTTTGTTATGAAGTAATATCAGAACATGATTCATAAACAATATATGGTGACATATGATATTTGATGTGAGTTTTTTATTTAATGTGAGTATACCTTTATTTAATACCAGTGTACATAGCATCCTGAAGGTTTCCTTTAGCCTTATTAATATTGAAATCCTAGGGGCTAGGGAGATGGCTCAGTGGTTAAGAGTGCCAATAGCTCTTGCAGAGGACCCGGGTTCAATTCCCAGCACCCACATGGTGGCTAAGAATCATTTTAGGCAGGGCATGTTGGCACACACTTTTAATCCTAGTACTCGGGAGGCAGAAGCAGGAGGATCTCTGTCAGTTCAAGGCCAGCCTGGTCTACAGAGTGAGTTCCAGGCCAGCTGGGGCTACAGGGAGACCCTGTCTCAAAAACAATTGAAATCCTAGGTGTATTCCATTCATTTTAATGACTGTAATCTATTACACAAGTAATACAACTTTTTTTTTTTTGTCTTTTTGAGACAGGGTCTCCCTGTAGTTCCAGCTGTCCTGGAACTCTCTATGTATACCAGGCTGGAACTCTCTATGTATACCAGGCTAGCCTTGAACTCACAGAGATCCACCTGCCTCTGCCTCCTGAGTGCTGGGATTTGTTGGTTTTTTGAGACAGCGTCTCAGCTGGCCTGGAACCCGCTCTGCAGACCAGGCTGGCCTTGAACTGGAGATCTGCCTGCCTCTGCCTCCCAAGTGCTGGAATTAAAGGTGTGAGCCACCACCCCTGGCTCTAATTTGTTTTAAAAATGGGATTTTTTTTCCCAAGTTTTCTCTGTTGTAAAGAAGCAATGGACAATTTTACATCTCATTGTGTATATGTGGTATCTTAGTTTCCTTTCCAGTTGCTATGACAAAATACTCTGACAAAAGTGACTTGGGGGGGAGAAAGGGTTTATTTCAGCTCACACTTCCTGCTTACATTCTATCATGGTGGTGAATTCAAGGGGGCAGTATTCGAGGTAGCTAGTCACATCTAGTCGAGAGGAGAGAGTGGCAGCACGCATGTGACTGCTAGCCTGGCTCTCTTCATCTTTCCTCAGTTCAGGATCCTCTGCCTAGGGGCTGGTACCACCCCGTGGGTGGGTCTTCCCACTAATCAAGACCATCCCACAGACAAGCCCAACCCAGACAGTTTGGCATTGAGATTCCCTCCCCTAGTGACTCTAGATTGTACTTGTCTGAGTTTATGCCTCTTGATATGGAGGATTTCCCATGCTCCAGGTTGGACTCTGGAGCTCATATTCAAAATCTCTAAACCATTCCATATATTAAAATCCTTTGGATTTATGTCTGTTAACTTCGCTTCCCAAATAAAACTATAAACATGTTTAGAGTTTGTAATTATATTACTTACAATAATAATAAGTACTGTTTTCCAGATACTATCCATGACATTTGAAAAATTATTGTTCCATTTAATTATCATACAATCTAATGACTGAAGTAATATTTCCATTTTACAGGTAAGAAAACTGTTGTATAAGGAGTTTAGTTTGCACAGAGTCATACAGAAAATGCTAATTGAGAAAAAAAATAGCCTCAGCTTTTTGCACAAAATCAGTACCTGGATTGGCCAAGAATCATGCTGTGTTCAGACTTTCCAAAACGTGTTTCACATAATTTAAACAAACCTACATCTCTAAGAACACAATGCCAGCCTTCCTAAAATTAGAAGTTGCTTTACTAGAACAAGTGGGGCTTGGGGAGAGCCTACGTGATTCTTCTCTCTCTTCACCAGGGCGTTTTGGAACGTCTGGACCGTGGGGAGGTGGTGGTCGGGGATGGCAGCTTTCTCCTCACTCTGGAGAAGAGAGGCTTCGTGAAGGCAGGGCTCTGGACCCCGGAAGCAGTGCTAGAGCATCCAAATGCAGGTGAGTGCCTGTCACCCAAGAGCATGTCTCCAACTGATAGTGTGAATGCCCACGTCACTCGAATGTGTATCCAGTGACAGTTTACTTAAATACCATTGAGAGAAAAACCAAGAAATAACAGTGTATTGTTATTGGACTGTTTCACTGTGAAATTGACAAAGGCAGAAGCCATGGCAGTGTGTGGGCTACAAAACAAGGAAAATACTCTGTCTCCCTCTCTTTCTTCCTTCTCTATCTCGGTGTCTCTGTCTCTCTCCTCTCATACATGGTTGCACCTTCTTGGACAAGCAGTACTGAAATACGTTTTAATGTTTATTCCTTGAATTTACCTTGTAGCTATTCAAGAGTTTCCTTCAGATAGGAAAGACTGTTATTGCTTTAGATTCATCCTGCTGATCCATATGCATGGCAGATAATAACCAGGGGCAAGGGGACAGTGGCTGTTGACCATCCTAGGTTCACCACGGAGCAGACAGCACAACGTGGGGGCAAGATGGCAAAGAAACGAACAATGCTGCTTCCTCCTGGTGGGGGCCATGTTGGAAGTGGGTTTAAACTGTGCTGCATCAGGCCGGTAACTTCACACTAGAACTTAATATTATTCTGAGTTGGTTGTTTCTCCTTGCTTTCCTGAGTTAATGTAGGAACAGAAGTCCCAAGAAAAAGATGGGAGAATCAGGACGCTCACTGCTTTTACTCAATGTGCACAGTACATGAGACAAAGCTGGGGCCCTGTCTTCCTTCTACAGACCAGCTGTGTGCCTTTAGACAAGTCCCTTGCCCTACTGAGAATGCATTCCTTCACCGGTCACTTGGAGTAGGGTGATGTTGAACAGCTGTAAGCATGGATGAGTTCACCCCGTGAGCTGCCGAGGATATCACTGGAGCCTAAGTCCATTACCACTGTTTCCTCTGGAGTGAGTTTGATGAAGGAAAGAACAGAGCTTGGTTTCTCCAGAGCTTCTTAGGAAATTTCCATGTTGTTATTCTTGGAAGATCTATTAGCTAGACTGAATGTGTTGAAATAGCCAGGACTCTGGGTGGAACTGGGAAAGAAAAGCAAGGAGGGACTTACCGTTCTTTCCTTGCTTTTTTTGGGGGGTGGGGGGTGGGGGTTGGTCTGTAGGCCCAGATGGTCCATATGTAGATCAGGCTGGCCTTGAACTCGCAGAAATCCACCTGCCTCCGCCTCCCAAGTGCTGGGATTAAAGGTGTGTACCACCATGCCTACATGGCTTCTTTTCATTTTTTTTTGTTTGTTTTTGTTTGTTTGTTTGTTTTGCTTCTTTTCATTTTTAAAGATTTTTTTTTTTACTTACCTGTGTGTGTGTGTGTGTGTGTGTGTGTGTGTGTCCACATGCCTGTGAAGGATCTCTACAGGTGGTTGTAAGCATCCTGATGTGAATGCTGGGGACTGAACCAGGGTCTTCTGGAGGCCGGAGAAGCAGCAAGTGCTTATAACCACTGAGCCACCTCTCCTGCCCTCTTTTTCTTTTTTTAGGCATGGTCTTATATAGCCCAGGCTGGCTCAAGCTAGCCAAAGATGAACTTAACTCATAGCTCAAACTATGTAGCCAGAGATGAACTTAAACTTCTGATCCATGCTCCCACCCCACCACACACACACACACACACACACACACACACACACACACACAACATTTGCCTCCCGAGTGCTGGGATTACAGGTATGAGCTACCACATCCAGTTTATGAAGTTCTAGGGCTCAAACCCAGGGCTTCCGACATGCCAAGTGCATGCTACCAACTGAGCCACATCTCCAGCCCCAGAAGGGTGTCTTTGTGAGATGCCAGGGACAACCCAGTTTGCTTACGGTGACTCCCTCCTACTTGCTGTTGAATCAGCTTGCTTTGGGTGGCACACATGGGCCTTAGGCTCTCACTCTGCTGACAATAGCAACAATGAAACTGCAGCCTCCTTTACCCATAGCTGTGAATAAACCCCTACAGAAAAGAGATGAGGAGATAAAGGGCCAGCTAGGCCTTCGTCTCTGCAGGGACCCACCCGGCCTAGCCATCAGCAGGATGCTCTACATGGAACATGGCATCACTGGATGCTACTGACTCACCTGCATCTTTATCAGCAGGATGCTCTACATGGCACATGGCATCATTGGATGCTACTGACTCACCTGCAGCTTTATCAGCAGGATGCTGTACATGGTACATGGCATCATTGGATGCTACTGACTCAGCTGCAGCTTTATCAGTACTAGGTTCAAAACTGGGCTTGACAAATGGCTGGGAGGGAGGAAACTACTGCAACTTCGAGAATGGATGCTTCCAGAATTTTATTTTGTAATTTCTATTTCAACTCCTTGGCAGTGCGTCAGCTTCACACAGAATTCTTGAGAGCAGGAGCGGATGTCTTGCAGACATTTACCTTTTCTGCCACTGAGGACAATTTGGAAAGCAAGGTAACTGGGGTGCAGGTGGGGGCAGCTGCAGTAAGCACCCCCTCGTGGGAAGTATTGGAGCCACCTCTTGAGTTATTACAGTTCATGACAAAACCCACATCCAATACCCATGAATTCACCGTCTTACAGACAGGTGTCTGAAATAGAAGAGCATTTCCCACCCATTTAGGTGGAAGAAGAGACAGAACATCCCTGGGAGTCATTCTGTGGAGAAAGCACATTTAGCCACAGCTTTTTTTGCCTCCTCATTTTGTCTTGTTCCCCGCATCCCCACCTCATCTATCTGGAGACAGGGAGGTTGTCAGGAGCACATCATCACGGACCCCAAAATGATAAAAATCAGGCTTGCCACCCACCTTTGCTGCCTACCACCTACATGACTTTATTCAAGGCTGTCCCTCACTGAGCACTGACTTTAACTCTAGACAACAGGGATAATAAACAGTGCTCTGTTAAGAACTGTCAGAGAAGAATGAGATGGAGGATGAGAAATCACCTGCCCAGACCAACTGTTAATCACAAGTGTAATAGCTGAGAATGATAATGTTCATGTATAAGAAAGCAACACTTAATGGAACCAGTATGTGTTATGTACTTGCATGGCCCATGGTTATGCTACATTCTCTATGCTAAGTACAAAGATGATACCAAGGTTTGGATTTGATTCTGAAGAGCTCATGATCAAATAAAGTTAATATAAATGTGGTAAATACAGTAATGTAAATATAAAGTCACTTGCTCTATAAGGTTGAAGAACTGAGTTTGGAGCCCCAGAACCCAGGTAACAGCTGAAGGCATCAGCACATTGATATGATAGGAGGGGATGGGCAAACTCTTGAGCTTGCTGGCCAACCATTCTAGTAAATTGTGAGTTCTCAAAAAGAGAGCAACTGAGGAAGGCGCCCACCTGATGGCAACCTCTGATGTGGGCCTTGCAACCCACAGAGAGAAGGGAGAGAAAGGAGAGAGAGAGAGAGAGAGAGAGAGAGAGAGAGAGAGAGAGAGAATATACTCCTCTCGAATGATTTAAAAAGTTGGATTGGCAGGACTGGAGAGATGGGTCAGCAATTAAGAGCACTAACTGCTCTTACAGAGGACCCAGGTTTGGTTCCCAGCACCCACATGGCAGCTAACAACCTCCTGTAACTCTAGTTCCAGGGAATCCAATGCCCTCTTCTGACCTCCATGGGCATTGCACCACACAGGTGTACCTGCCTACATGCAAGTAATACACTCATGCACACAAAATAAAAATAATAAATATAGGGGCTGGAGAGATGGGTTAGCAGTTAAGAGCGCCGACCGCTCTTACAGAGGACCTGGGTTCGATCCCCCGCACCCACATGGCGGCCAAGAACCGTCTGAAACTCCAATTCCAGGAGAACTCCAGTTCCAGGGGAATCCGACACCCTCTTCTAACCTCCGCCGCATTGCACGACACAGGTGCACAAACTTGCATGCAGACAGTACATTCATACACATACAGAAATAAATTTTAAAAAAATTAAAAAAAAATAATAAATATAATGTTTTAAAAAGAATTGGAATTGGCTGTATGTATTCACTTACTCGCTGCCCTCTTTGCTGTCTGTTTTATTTTACATTTCAAACAGCAGTCTGCACTCTTGTTCTCTAACCTCAGTGGGAAGATGTAAATGAAGCCGCCTGTGACCTAGCCAGGGAAGTGGCTGCTGGAGGGGACGCTTTGGTGGCCGGAGGGATCTGCCAGACTTCACTGTACAAATACCACAAGGATGAAGCTAGAATTAAAAACATTTTTCGACTACAGCTAGACGTTTTTGCCAGGAAAAACGTGGACTTCCTGATTGCAGAGGTAAGCCTGGTCATAGAGGAACAAGACAGAACCTGTCCCTGGAGCCTCCCATGGCACTAGGCCACCAAGGACTGCGCTAAACCCTTATTTCCTCCACGTGGGTGGTCAGAGATTCCTGTTAACTCTCTGCAGCCTTAGCCGACATTCTGCCACCTGCATGCTGGGTTCTCTGTGAGGCCTAGAGATGGAAGGCTTGTGTGATTGCAGCAGCTGACTTAGGGGACAGTGTAACCTGAGCTAAGGAGGAGGCAGTCCCTTGGGGAGCATCTCCTCCCAAGAGAGGGGCCAGGCTGCAAGGTGCTGTGTGGTTGGTCAGGAGACAGTGTGGGAGCAAAGCCAACAGGTAGATAGATGGCTACTCAGGCTCACAGGGCCGTCAGCAAGACTCAGCCCTGAGTAGTTGAGTCGGTGCCTTCTCCACCACCCAGGCCTTCCTCTGCCTCTCTGCCATTCGTCAGCCCATCCCAGGCCATCGCCATTTATTTATTTTAACTTTTTTTTTTTTTTTTTTTTTTTTGGTCTGTTTTTTAAGACAGAGTCCCCCTGTAGCCACAGCTGTCTCAGAACTCACTATGTAGATCAGGCTGGCCGCAATCTCACAAAGATCCACCTGCCTCGGACTCACAAATGCGGTGATTAAAGGCATGCACTACCATGCCCAGTGCAAATGCCATTTTAAAGAAAAAAATTGGTACATTAAGTCAGACATTTGGTTGCTGAGATATTGTCCTTGTTTGCTTATTTATTGCTATGCTAAAACATTGACCAAAAGCACTTGAGGAGAGAAGGTTTTATTTCAGTTTATAGCTCCCAGGTCACAGTCCATCATGGAGGGAAGTCAAGGCAGGAACCTGGAGACAGGAGCTGAAACACAGACCACTGAGGAGCACTGCCTACTGGCCTGTTCCTCTGGCCTTTACCCAACCTGTTTTCTTATACAACCCAGGACCATCTGCCCTAGGGGGGCACCCCAGTGGAGCAGAGCCCTCCCACATCACTCAACCATCAAGAAAATGCCTCACAGACGTAGCCAGGGGCCGATCAGTAGAAGCAATCCCCCAGCGGAGGTGTCCTTTTCCCGGCTCTGTCAAATTGACAATTTGAGCTATCCAACTTGGACACATACCTGAGAAAAATCTAACTTGAGAGAAAAAAAATCATTTGGGTTAATGGTTTCCAAGGTTTCTGCCCCGGCCAGGAAGCTCCACTGTTTGTAGGTCTGTGGCAAGGAAGAGCACAGTGCGGGAACGGCAAGGTGGAGCAGAGCTGTTTACCTCACCGCAGTCAAGAAACAGAGGGATCAATAGGAAAGAGTTAAGGACAATATATTCTCCAGAGACATACCCCAGTGACCTACTTCCCCCACAGGACCCGCCTTCTAACACTTCCCAAAGATGCTGTCCAGTTATGAATCCATCCGTGGTCTAACTGCGTCCTGAAGTCAGAGCCCTCATAGCCCAATCACCTCCCAGTGATTGGTTCTACCAAGTTGAGAACCAAGTCCTCAGCACATGAACCTATGGAGAGACGTTTCATATTCAAGCCATAAGTGTTGGCTACTGACTGGATGCGAAGGGCCAGAACACTCTCTTCTCTCTCCACCCCATTTCCTAACATAATTGCTATTGCATGGGGTCAAGCCTTCAACCCAAATCTTTGAATAAGAAAATAGCTATCCAACTACTGTTTCCCTAATCACACTATTCACTAGTGCAAATCTTGCCCTGTCAACCTGCTCAAGGTCTGGTGCTGCCTGCTCCTCACTGCAGAGACCACACAGACTGCCCCAGGTATTCCCCAGGTGGGTGGGAGCACAGCTTTGCCTCTCTCCAGTCTCTCCCTCATTCTTCGACATGGCTTCTGTGGTATTTCTGTTAAGAGTGAAGACATAGGGAGAAGGCTGCTGTCTGTCTCCAGTTACTGAGGCTCCTTTTAATTATGGCACTGAAAGGGGCTCCCAGGAATCTCCCCTGCCACTGATACAGGTTCACTAGACAAGCCACCCTGGCTGCCGTCAGCAGGGACACTGAGTTGCGCCATCTCCTGCTCCGTGCCTCAGTCTCCCCATCTGGGAACATCTCATTTCCCTTCTTACTTTATGGAGCACTTAGAATATCTAACTAGAAGTAATGTAAAAAATACAATAAACTCTGGACGGCAGAGACGGCTCAGCAGTTAAGAGCACTGTCTGCTTTTGCAGAGGACCCAGGATCAGTTGCCAGGACCCACTTGGCACCTAACAACCTATCCATAACTCTAGTTCCAGAGGATCCAACACCCTCTTCTGACCTCTGCGGGCACTGAATGACACTGGTGCACTTACCTACATGCCACAAATACACTCACACACATAATATAAAATAATTTAAAAAATATATAATAAATATTATTTTCAGAGGTTACCCCAGTTCTATAAAAGATGAACCCAAAATCTTCCTTCAAAATTATGATTTTAAAATGCTATAATTTTGTAAAAAAAAAAAACCTTTGGGTGGTATGGTGTTTGCTATTAACAGTCACCATTTCACTGAATGGTGATCCTTGAATAAACCATATATTATGGTTGAAGGAATTAAAATATTTACTCATAAAGATGCTTTATATAATCTGCTAGAAACATGTTCCTCTGCAAGTTGTAGCACATATATTTGGTCATTTTATAACAGTTTTACATTTGTGTTCTACCATGCAAAAATTGATTTCAAATTGGGACCAATAAAACGAAAGTGACATTTCTTTCAGTATTTTGAGCATGTGGAGGAAGCTGTGTGGGCTGTGGATGTCTTAAAAGAAGCGGGGAAACCAGTGGCCGTCACCATGTGCATAGGCCCAGAGGGGGACATGCACGACGTCACCCCCGGAGAATGTGCTGTGAGGCTGGTGCAGGCAGGTAATGGAGCCCCCAGTGGGAGGGGCAATCCAGGCTGCTTATGAATGTAGCAACATTTGCTTAATACTGTGAAAGTACTGAAAAGGAAATGGAAAAATTAACTAGAATGAATTTCCTATCTATAAATTCCCAGGTAGCTAATCTCTAACTTAGCTTGTAAGATCATTGATGATTGACTGATCGATTGAATGATTGACTGATTGATTGAATGATTGAATGATTGATTGACTGATCAATCGACTGATTTGCAATGAAGTCTCATCACGTAGGCCAGGCTGGTGTTGAACTTGTGATTCTCATGCTTTGGCTGCTCAAATTATTGGGATTTTAGGATTGCACCACCACACCTGGCTCAGTTTCTATTATAAAAGAATAAACAGACAAATGAATAAACGATAAGTGGAAATGGTTCTTTATTTCATTGCACAGGGGCAAACATTGTTGGGGTAAACTGCCGATTTGGGCCCTGGACCAGCTTGCAGACCATGAAGCTCATGAAGGAGGGTCTCCAGGATGCAGGCCTGCAAGCCCACCTGATGGTGCAGTCCCTGGGCTTCCACACACCTGACTGTGGCAAAGGAGGGTTCGTAGATCTCCCAGAATATCCCTTTGGTAAGCTCAGGTGCATATGAAGGCCTTCGTATTTCTCATTGTGACAGAATTGGTGCAATTTTACAAGACTGCAGAAAACAAAAATATTTGATGTTAACCAAATAGTAGTTAACTAAAGAATGCATAATTTAGAGTTTATAGTTTTTTAACTGGAAAAAAATCCTCCAATCCTTGCATCCGCCTTTAATCCTAGCACTTGGGAGGCAGAGGCAGGCGGATCTTTGTGAGTTCAAGGCCAGCCTGGTCTACAGAGTGAGTTCCAGGACAGCCGGAGCTACAGGGAGACCCTGTCTCAAAAAAGACCAAAAAAAAGAAAAAATGGAGATTGTATTAGCTGTTTTAACCAAAGACCTAGACAAGAAGCAACTTGAGAGAATGGTTAGTTTGGGCTTACAGTTAGGGGGACACAGTCCATCATGGTACGAAAGGAACAGTGGCTGGCGTGTGAGGCAGCTGGTCATACGGCCTCCGAAGTCAGGAAGCTGAATGAGGACAGGAAGCAGGACTGGCTACCAAACATGAAGGCCGGCCCCCAACCACCACTGCTTCCCACAAGGCTTCACTTCCTAAGGTTCCCATGCTCCTTGAAATAAGGGCTAAGTGTTCAAATGCACAAGCCTGTGGGGTGGGGAGGGGACATTTCACATTCAAACCAAACAAGGACGGTAACAGAAATGTCAAAACTATTGTGTTCTAGGCCTGGAGCCCAGAGTTGCAACCAGGTGGGATATTCAGAAATATGCCAGAGAAGCCTACAACCTGGGGGTCAGGTACATCGGCGGGTGCTGCGGATTTGAGCCCTACCACATCAGGGCCATTGCAGAGGAGCTGGGTCCAGAAAGGGGATTTTTACCGCCTGCTTCAGAAAAACACGGCAGCTGGGGAAGTGGACTGGACATGCACACCAAGCCCTGGATTAGAGTAAGGTGGGATTATGTTTGAGTCATATTCTTATCATTTTTCTTTAATCTCATTCTATTTGTTGCTGTAAACACTGCATGCACACGATAATAAAACTTCAAACAGGTATATAAAATGAAAGTAAAAGTTGCCCCTCTTCTGATACTAGCCCATTCCCAGAAGCCTCTTAGTCTGTTTAGCTGCTGTAACAAAATACCAGCAACAGGGCATCTTATAAATGACAGAAATTTATTTCTCATAGAGTTCTGAAGTCTGAGATCAGAGCACAGGTACATACAGTGTTTGGTGAAGGACTACTTTCTCATACCTTCTTGTTGAGTTCTCTCATGATTAAAAGGGGTAGGCAAGCTCTCTGGAGTCTCTTTGATAAAAGCATTAATCCCATTCATCAGGGCTCCACCCTTGTGACTTCATAACCCCCCTAAGACCCATGAGCATATTGGCAATTAGCTTTCATTTCCTTTTTTTTTTTTTTTGGTCTTTTCAAGACAGGGTCTCCCTGTAGCCCCAGCTGTCCTGGAACTCACTCTGTAGACCAGGCTGGCCTTGAACTCACAGAGATCCTCCTGCCTCTGTCTCCCGGGTGCTAGGCACATGACACCACACCACACCCAGCATACCATTACTTTTTATATCATTAAGGTTTATAGCCTGTTCTGTAATCACAATTAAATCTTCCAGGGTATGCCCTAATAGGTTGCTTCTAAAAATGTAAAACCAGAGAAAGGCATTTATATTATTATAAGTGTCATACTAAGCAGCAGGACTCATGAAATATTATCAGAACTGGAATATATTCCGTCCTCTCTCTTTCAACCTGCTCAGTGGGTAAGCGCCTTCCTTTGTGCCTATGTGAAAACACCGGCAAGGCCAGGACAACTTCCTTAGGGAACATAAATTCCATAATTGATTTACTTAGCAGATAGTCTCAATTCAACAATTAAAAGTTTTCAGCACCACAAGGAATCAACACTCAGAACATGTTTCAAACTTCTTTTGTCTGGCAGAAGCCTTGAGAAGGAGGCCAGGAAAGGCAGAGCGACCTCTTTCTTCCTCTGCCTTAGCCTGCAGGCCTTCCACGTTGCTAACCATGGATACAGACCACTTCAGAGTTAGAGGTGGAAGGGTAGAAAAGAAGGTCCCGCCATGATTTGATTGGCACCCTAATAGAGACAGGCAGATCCAGAGGCTCTTCGGACTCCCCTGGAAACTCTGCTCTGTTCTCATGCCTCCGGCTTATTTCTTGGACCGCTACTTCGCCCACAGACTCTGGCTTTCCCATCCGGCCACTCCAGAGATGCCCTGCTCTGGAGTCCTTCTCCGGCCAGGCCGGTGCTCTCACTCCACGGGGCTTCCTCTCTTCCTTCACAGAGGCTCTCAGAGTGTGGGCTAGCTCAGTGTTAGAGCAGCCTTTTTGCTCACAGTAGAAAGTCTTGTCTGTTGATCTCCCTCAGATCTAAGGCTCCCAGCATAGTGTCAGATGAAGCTAATGTCCACTTTGAAACCTCTGAGGAATGACTGGTGACTCCCTTGATACGTGTGGTCTCTTATATGTTGGCCACTGTAATGAAATTCCAATTAAATACCCTTTCATACAAGTAATTTTTCTAAACAGTCACTGCAGGAGACAGTGCTGTGCTGATACCATGAGGGGAAATGAACGCATTCACAAGCCCAGCCACCAGAGGGGTGTTCTGAGCATTGAGATCAGATGGAGTCCCTTGTATTTCACTTCTCTAAATTCATGCTGTATGCAAAGTAGCTTTGTGCTTGGACTGACTTTCTGTATATTTGTATTACATTTGGCTTTCCAGGAATTTTCTTTTTTTTAATTTTTATTTATTTTTTATGTGTATGAATGTACTGTCTGCATGTAGGTTTGTGCACACGTGTCGTGCAATGCCGCAGAGGTCAGAAGAGGGCATCGGAGTCCCCTGGAACTGGAGTTAAAGAAGGTTTTCAGCCGCCATGTTGATGCTGGGGACCGAACCCAGGTCCTCTGCAAGAGCAGTCGGCGCTCTTAACTGCTAGGCCATCTTTCCAGCCCCATTCCAGGAATTTTCTAATTAAGTTTTGTTTTCATTGTTGAAAGAAAAATTACAAGCCCCTATCTATGAGTTCTTTCAGATTATACTATTTGTTATAATCACTTTATTATTAAAGACATTTCTCTCACTGCTAACCCTGAACTATTGTTTTGCCTTGGCTAACCATCTCTCTCAATCTCTCTCTCTCTCTCTCTCTCTCTCTCTATATATATATATATATATATATATATATATATATATATCCACATATTACAAACATAAAATCTGTCAATATGATGCATCTCATATAAATGTTCTAGAAACCAGTCATTGCAACATTTACCATGTCCCACCATATTACAGCTAGGCCTGAATAAAAACAATCTGACTTGTAGCATCCATTTTAATCCAAGAGTGGATCAACACTACTGAGAACCTGTTCTTTCAGAATTCACTCAGAATTGTGATCTAGAACAAGGGATCACTCTTCCTTTTATTGAAACCTTACATCTAGAAATGGGGAAGTAAAAGTCAGGCCCTTTCTTATCAGAGAAGAATTTTGCCCTTTCTGACCCCTGTGACATAGATCAGCATTCACACAACTACAAACAGACATTATCAGTTTAATTCCTCTTGTTTGCAATATAAATGGGATAATCGTCACTGCTTCCAACAAATATACAAAACATACATACATTCATACATCATTGTGGGTCAAGGACAGGGATGGGTCATGAGCTACATGTGTAGGTCACAAGGGCAGTTCAAGGCTCAGTGAGCTTCTCTATAATATAAAAAAGCCACTGGGCATGGTGGCGCACACCTTTAATCCTAGCACTTGAGAGGCAGAGGCAGAGGCAGGCAGATCTCTGTGAGTTCCAGGCCAACCTGGTCTACAGAGTGAGTTCCAGGACAGCTGGGGCTACAGGGAGACCCTGTCTCAAAAACACACACACACACACACACACACACACACACACAAAAAAAAGCTAAGATTCAATTAATTTTTTTGTTACAAGGTTAAGTAAAAATCATTTTTCTGGGCACTGGAGAGATGGCTTAATAGTTTAGAGCATTGGCTGTGTTTGCAGAAGACTCAAGTTTCATTCCAGCACAGTACACACAGTGGCTAACAACCATCTATAGCTCCAGTTCCAGGGGATCTGACACCCTGTTCTGGTTTCTCTGACCATTGGATGATACAGTTGCACTTACATACATGCAGACAAAACACTTATATGCGTAAATTTTAAAAAATAACATTTGGAAGTCATTTTTCCAGAGTATGTCCATATTATATGCCATTCCTGAAGACCATAACGTGGGCCGTTGTCTTATTACTCAGTGCTGTTATATATTGTGCATACTTTCTTCTTTGTTCATTTTGGTGAAATTTGAAGGTAAGAAATCATTGCTTCTGGGTATGCTGACACATGCCTTTAATCCCAGCAAGAGGCAGAGGCAGGTAAGTTCAAGGCCAGCCTGGTCTACATAGTGAGTTACAGGCCAGCTGGAGCTGCAGGGGACCTTGTCTCAAAAAAGACAAAAACAAAAAAAAAAGAAAGAAAGAAAGAAAAAAAAGAATTCATTGCCAAACCTTTCTGTGGGTAGGGTATCTATCAGAGAAGATAGGTTTTCATAGTTATCATTTAGAAAAATGTATTAAATATAAGTAAAAAATCAGGAAAGGATATTTTAGAGATGATTAAAAGCTTAAATAAGTGAACATAATTTATATTAGTAGTTGTCACCTATGGATCCTTAAATTTAACTAGTCATTAGGGTTAACATTGTTCTAAAGACCAAAGCCTGAGGCCCAAACCTTCTAACATTGTTAGAAATTTATGGTTCACAGAAACCTGTATAAACCATTGGCTTCAAACATTGCATAATCCAAAAATGTTGATCTTTTTCATTGTTTCATAAGTAAAGTGGGGAAACCTATAAGAATATATTAACGGGGCTGGAGAGATGGCCTAGCGGTTAAGAGCGCCAACCGACCGCTCTTACAGAGGACCCGGGTTCGATCCCCAGCACCCACATGGCGGCCGAGAACCGTCTGAAACTCCAATTCCAGGAGAACTCCAGTTCCAGGGGAATCCGAGACCCTCTTCTGACCTCCGCGGCATTGCACGACACGGGTGCACAGACTTGCATGCAGACAGTACATTCATACACATACAGAAATAAATAAAATTTAAAAAAATGTTTAAAAAAAAAGAATATATTAACAACATGGCCTGTGACCAGGAACAGTGGACTGTTCATTCTTCATCAAAAATAATAATAATAAGGAACAAACAACAGTGGCAAGGCTATTTGTGTTCTGTTCTTGGTTACTTTCTTGAAGAATTATACTATGTCTCATTAATTACATTTAAAACTGAACTCACTTACTTCTCATTTCACTAAAATACCAAGTAGAGTTAGAGAAAGGATCTGCTAGAAGTTCAGAATGAATGTAATTCATAAAAACACATGATTCTGAAAGGTAGTCTGAAGGCTAGTTATAAGGTTAGAAATGTGGAAAGGGTGAGTTGGGCATGGTGGAGCATGCCTTTAATCCTAGCACTCCGGAGGCAGAGACAGGCAGATCTCTGTGAGCTCAAGACTAGCCTGGTTTACCCAGTAAGTTCCAGGCCAACTGGGGCTATAGGGAGACCCTGTCTCAAAAGAAAAAGAAATGTGGAAAGGGGAGCTAGGAAAATGTCTTAGTTGGTGAAGGACTTCCCAGGGCAAGCCTAAGGGCTGAATTCAGATTCCTAGCACCCACATAAAACTCCAGGAGCAACTATATTATATCATATATATATATATATATATATTATACATATATAGGTATATATATGTGTATATATATATGTTATACATATATGTTATACATATATGTTATATATATGTATATGTATATGTATATGTATATGTATATGTATATGTATAGCCCAGTGTTCAGGAGGCAGAGACAGGAAGATCTTCGGAGCCACTGGCCAGCTAAAGTAGCCAGACTGGTGAACTCTGGGTTTAGCAAAAGACCCTGTCACAAGACATACAAGTCAACCTCTGCATACACCACACACACCCGTGACAGACAAGTCAACCTCTACCACTCCCCAGCACATGTACACCATACACACCCGTGAAAAAAAGCCCCTGACATGAATGTGTTTAGACCAGTTTTTCTGATGATTTGTTGAAACAAAAATTCAATTTTGGCATGATATCTCTTCAAATACATCACACACACACACACACACACACACACACACACACACACACGGAGTTTTATATTACACATACTATACACAGGACTTACAAAAACAAGCATGGATCTTTTAATTAATGATACGTATCTTCCAACCCAGGGCTAGAAGAGAATACTGGGAGAATCTGCTTCCGGCTTCAGGCAGACCTTTCTGCCCTTCACTGTCAAAGCCCGACATGTAAGAAGCAGTGAATGAAAACTCTGAAAGAACAGAACAGAGAGACAAGTCCCATCTAGAACCTTCCTCACTGCTCTCCTCGCTCTGCCCTGATCTCCCAGATGCCTAGCAGCCTGTGAGCTGCGTGTAGTTCCTTCAGTTCCAGTAACTTGTCCCTCCGGAGCGACTGTTCGTCAGCTGGGAGGAGCAGAATGCTGTGGAAGATCCTCCCACACTCTGTCCATAGTTCATTCTTTTTATTTTTAATTTTTTTTTAATTTTTATTGATTTCTGTATGTGTATGAATGTACTGTCTGCATGCAGGTCTGTGCACCCATGTCATGCAATGCCGAGGAGGTCAGAAGAGGGTGTCAGATTCCCCTGGAACTGGAGTTCTCCTGGAATTGAGTTTCAGATGGTTCTCAGCCGCCATGTGGGTGCTGGGGATTGAACCCGGGTCCTCTGCAAGAGCGGTCGGTGCTCTTAACCGCTAGGCCATCTCTCCAGCCCCCATAGTTCATTCTTTTGAGGACCAGCAGGCTCAGCCAGACTTGATTTTTCAGGCGGATTTGACATTTAAAAATAACCGGAAGTCACCAAGAAGCAACCTACTGAATAGTTCAGGGGTTTACATGAGGAGCTTAAGGAAGACAGAGCTTCACTCTGAACTAAAGCAATCAGTCTGCTTTTCTTAAATGATTTCTATCATGGCCGCAAACACAATCTCAGTAGAAAAGAAGCAAAAACTGCTCTGAGAAATGGAAGAATTATTGAAATCAGGGTATAATATCCAAAATTTTTACTTTTGATTACTTTCAAATGTGATTTATCCTTAAAGGGCCTAGAATTTTTAAGTGGATCTCTATGACCACACATAGCATTATAAACTACTGAAGGTCAAGGTCATGTAATACTCTTTTTCTGTTCCTCCTTTGGCACTATGCTGGACATAATCATAGGTGTTCAATGAAATAGTTATTAAAGTAAGTAAAAGCAGATAACAGTCTTCACAGACCTTGAGAGCAGAGTTCCAGTCCATCTTGATCTAATATTTTCTGGATTTATGTTTGTGTTGCACACTGTGTTCCCATTTCTCTTCTTCGAAACAATGTATCCCTGTGTGACAATCAGTGAAATTACAATTAATTTTCCTTTTATCCTATTTGAGTACTGAAATTTCATGGATATTCTTTGGAATAATAACAACAAATATTTATTATTATGTTTCAGCTTGATTTTACAATCTCATTTCTACATTGTCAAACTGTTTTTGTCTTTTTGAGACAGGGTCTCCCTGTAGCCCCTGCTGGCCTGGAACTCACTATATAGACCAGGCTGGCTTTGAACTCACAGAGATCCACCTGCCTCCACCTCTTGAGTGCTGGGATTAAAGGCATGTGCCACCACACCAAACGATATCGTTCACAGGTGAGGAAACTAAGGTCTAACGAGGGAAATGCAGTGAAGAGCTGCTCTGGAGGTCTGGAGCATGCTGTCAACCCTGTTCACTGCCTCTGCCATGCACACAGCTGATGATTTCACAGAATCTATCCTAATATTTCTGTTGCTGACTCGGAAACCAGTATTCACTTTATTTTTGTCTAATTGGGATGCAATAATCATGGGGTATATTACATAATATATAACCTGTGGTGATTGAATCCAGGTTATTAGCATTTCTGTCTCCTTATAGGTTTAACATTTCTTTGCATTTAGAGCCTTCATATTTCTATTTTAGTTCTTCATAAAGCTTATAATAAATTATTTAGTTTAAAGTATTTTTATTAATTTTCGTTAGAATGAAGTGAGCCTTCAGTCCTGGTGTGGTTGTTTCTGTAATGCTGACCACCTGGAATTCATTCCATATCACCGCTTTACACAACACTGCCTGATCCAAATTAGAGAGTGAATTATTTACAGTCATATCAAGCTTTCAGAGTCCCTAAGGGGGACCAATCTAACCCACTGATTTTCAGTGCCTGGTTATTTTTGTTAGCTTCTCCAGCTAGGGCCATCCAGTCTCTGGAGCATTCCTGTAGTACCTCACTACTACTACTGCTACTACTACTACTACTACTACTACTGCTACTGCTACTGCTACTGCTACTTCTACTACTCAAGATCACTTACTTCTTTTTTGGGGGGGGTGTATTTTTGAGACAGTTTCTCCCTTTAGTCCCAGCTGGCTGGCCTGGAGCTCACTAAGTAGACCAGGCTGGCCTTGAACTCACAGAGATCTGCCTGCCTCTGCCTCCCGAATGCTATGATTAAAGGCATGTGCCACCACACCTGGCAGATCACTTACTCCTTTTTTTTATTTTCTTAAAAATTTTATTTATTTTCGTATGTGTATGAACGTACTATCTGCATGTAGTTTTTGTGAACCCGTGTCATGCAATGATGCGGAGGTCAGAAGAGGGTCTTGGATTCCCCTGGAACTGGAGTTCTCCTGGAATTGGAGTTACAGATGGTTCTTAGCCGCCATAGGGTGCTGGGGATCGAACCCAGGTCCTCTGCAAGAGAAGTCGGTGCTCTTAACCGCTAGGCTATATCTCCAGCCCCACTTACTCCTTTTTAAGATACATCTCTGTCAGCAGTTAAGAGCACCGATTGCTCTTGCAAAGGACCCGGGTTTGAGTCCCATCACCCACATGTCAGCTAAGAACTATTGACTGTCCAGTTCCAGGGGGATCTGACACCCTCTTCTGACTTCTGCAACACTGCACAACACAGGTGCACCTATTTACATGCAGACAGTACACTCATACACATAAAATAATAATAAACAGAGTAGAAAATTCTTAAAAAAAAAAAAAAAGGTACATCTCATCCTTGGAAAGTGATTCCACACTAACTAGAAATACACTGACCACGGCCTTCACTTGCTGATCCAATGTAGAGTTCCCACAGAATGAAGCAGGATGACCTTTGTCCTATCAATAATGTTCCAACCACACGTCATCAAAGCAAAAATAAAGCTGTACACAGAGCGAGGTTATTAAAGTCTTATTGAAAAAAATCTGTAGTGGCTGCACAGTTTTATCAGTTGAGCACAGTGCATAACTCTTCAAAACTTAAAGATATCTATTAGGCTGTCCTTTTCTTCATTTCCTCCAAACCGAAAGATGTAATTTGATGTATCTCAAATGTGTGATAGACACTTAACTTTCTTGTCTTAATATCCTCTCGTGTGAGATGAGGGGAGCTGTGGAAGCATCCTTGCTGAAGTGCTGTGAAGATTAAAAGAGACATTAGGATACAAGCGCTAGGCACACTCTGTACAGTGTAATGTATCGATGTAAGTTTCCAGGTCCTTCATCCTCGTGGTGGCTTAAGGTCATAATGTAGAGAGGACTGCATTGTATTGTGAGAAGAACAGGAATGGAGAGGCTACACTGGAGAAGGACAGTCCTTCTGGGGTCTACACCAACACAGACTTTCATCTAGTTCCATGGCATTCAGTCTGGAAGTGGTGTAACAAATTTTTAAAAAATGAATGACATATGGTTAAAGAAGCTTTTTTCAAGATAGAGCCATCAACCTATGAGAAAGGAAAATCAATTGAGACATTATCAAAGAATAGCTCATTTATACCTCAAGGACAAATGAAGCCATTCATTTGTATTTCCGTTGACAGTTGTGCCATCTACAAAAACATAATTGAAATGAATTTTTCAGAATGTGACTATTGCAGGACAATAATAAGGAAACAGAAGCTTGAGAAGGTACTCAGAACTCAGCAGCAAGATGAGGCTTGCCACAAAGATGGGTCTGAGCAACAATGTACACTGTGCTGGACCGATGAACTGTGCAGTGGCTGGAAATTGTGGTCAATAAGACAATTCAATAACCTCTCTGTGTGTGCTGCTCTCCTTTGTCAACGTGTAGTTGGAACATTATTGATAGGACAAAAGTCATCCTGCTTTGCTAAACAGGCACGCCTCACTTCAGGTGTAGAAATGCAATGGCCTTGACTAAGATGTTGGTGACACTGAAGTTGACTAAACTCCTGAGAGATAAGCAGGGATAACAGCAAAGTAATATTTTAGGTGCTGGGGACTGAGCCCAGGGCCATACACATGCTAAGCAGACACTCTGTCACTGAGCTATACTTCTAAGCCTCAAAGTTTGAAAAAAAAATGCTTTTGAGACAAAGCTTCAGTATGTAGTCCAGGCCATCCTTGAACTCCCTATTTCTTCCTGCCTCAACTTCCTGAGTACCAAGATTACAGGTGTGTGAATACCCCTGGCTCTGAACACTTTTTAAAGACAGACTTCCTGTATGGAAAGATTCCAAATTTCATATAGTGTTTGGATCACTGTTCAAATAACATTAGCACATATAACAGGAAAGTATTTTAACTCCATTTAAAAAATGATGACCCTAAACAAGCCCAGAACTTATTCATGACACCTCCTCTCTTATTCCCTGTGTTCTAGCAATACTAGACTATGCATTTAGATAATTAAAAATATTGAAAAAGCAAAGATAAAATTATTGTTTAGGTAGGTGAAATGGTTACATAGCTTGAAATCTCAGGAAAACAACCAAAAGGCTATTATGGATCATAAGCTAATTCAGTAGCATGAGGATAAACTTTTTTTTTTTTTGAGACAGCATTTCTCTGCAGCCCCAGCTGTCCTGGAACTTACTATATATACCAGGTTGGCCTTGAACCCACAGAGATCTGCTAGCTTCTGCCTCCCAAGTGCTGGGATTAAAGGCATGTGCCACCATGCCCGGCTAGGATGAACTTTTTTATATACATAAGTCATTGCTATTCTATATACACTTGACAAATATTTTGAAAGCATAATGAAAAATGTCTATTTCATATTTTTAGCAAAACAATTAACCACCTAGGAACAAAAATTAACGAGAAATGGGGGTGTGGCTGAAGAGATGCCTCAGCAGTTAAGACTACTCTTGTAGAGGACCCAGGTTCGATTCCCAGTGCCCACATGGCAGTTTAACAACCATCCATGGGGGCATCTCTTGAAATGTCCTGCAAATGTGAGTCACCAGTCTTCCTGTGCAGGGAGGTCTTGGAGATCCACTAATGTGACTTCAGCCAGTGTCCAGTCTATAAAGGGGAAAGTCTGCTCGTGCTTCAAAAAGGGAAGCCTGGTCTAGCAAGACCTGACTTTGTCCTCAAGTGGATGGAACTGGTAAATGAAAAGCCAAAAGGAGCCAGGGGCTCCCCCCCACCTCCAAAACCTGAGTGACCCCTGAGGACCAGATCCTCAACTGACCTTGAGAGAACAAAAACCTTAATCTGGGCTAAGTGTGTGGCCTTAAACATCCAGAAGGAAAGTATAACCATAAATAAATAAATAGTAAGGCCTGAGAAATTGTACTTCAGGTATAAAACTTGAGATCTTAGTAAAAAGACAAAAAGTTAAAAAAAAAAAAAAAAGCACAGTTGTTTTGCCTGTCTTACTGGCAAGTGCAGCTACCCTGTGGCTGCCACTGCTTTTGCCATCCTTCAAAGACATGAGTCACAGCTTTTCAACCTTCCAATATGGACTGAAGACTCATGTCTCTCCAAGAATCCTCCAAACCTTCAGTGCCAGATGGGGACTGCTGAGATATCCAGCTTGTGGACTGAGCTACTACTGGGGTTTCAGCCTCTTCAGAGTATAGACTGCCATTGTTGGACTACCCAGGCTGTATCATGGAGACCAGTACAGGAAGACCAAGATAGTGCTTACTGGATCTCATTTGGTGACCATGGGAAGGGAAATCCCCAGTGTGGAGCACAAAGGCAGAACTGATGGTGGTTTGGGCTTGCCAAGGAGGAGCCTTCAAACATGACATCTTTCAGCCTAATAAAGAAAAAAAATCATAAGCTGAAGATGCTAAAACAAAACAAAGCAACAACAACAACAACAAAAACCAACCATCCATAACTTCAGTTCAAGGGGATCCAATACCCTCTTCTGATTTCCTTGGGTACTTTGTGACATGGGTGCATGTGCATGCAGGCAATACACTCATACACATAAAAATAAATAAATCAATAAAAATAAAAATAAAACAATAAAAATAAATCAAAAATTCAAAACAAAAAATAATAGCAAGAAATGTACAAGAACTATTGAAGGAGATCAGAGGAAGCTATTGTAGGATACATACTAAGACTTCATTAAATACGTGCACATGCTCAAAATAAGATGTCTAATTGTTCTAATTTGATTAAAATTTTAGTATACTTCAGTGAAACGTATCATCAGAATTAAATGGGAAAAGATACACAAATTCTCAAGGTCATATAGAAAAAACTATTGGGATGGAGCTAAAATTAGAGAAGGCCAATGTGGCTTTGCCAGGCAGTCTCTGTATGCAACATGGTCATTAAAACCTGTATAAAAAGCAATGGGTCGCTGGAGAGATGGCTCAGTGGTTAAGATCACTGGCTACTCTTGCAGAAGACCCAGGTTCGAATCCCAGGACCCACATGGCAGCTAGCAACCATTGGTAACTCCAGTTCCAGGGGATCCAACACCTTCTTCTGTCCTCCCAGGTGTTGCACAACACAGGTGCACTTGGTATACATGCACACCACACACATATACACATAAAATAAAAAGAAAGCAGAAAAAAAGCAATGGAATAGAATAATGTAAATACAGCCTATATAAATGCATGATAAAGGAAGGATTTCAAATCAGCAAGGAGAAACTGGGTTAGTTAATAATGATGGACAACTGGTCAACCATCTGGCACATGCATGCATTCTTTCTCTATCTTAAAATAAATTCAAAGCTGATCACAGTTTTGATCATAAATCTATGAAAGAAAAGCTGTAAAAGTAAAAACTAATAAAATCTGTCATATAAAAAATGTACACGCCTTTAACCCTAGCACTCGGGAGGCAGAGGCAGGTGGATCTTTGTGAGTTCAAGGCCAGCCTGGTCTACAGAGTGAGTTCCAGGACAGCTGGGGGCTACAGGGAGACCCTGTCTTGAAAAGACCAAAAAACAACAACAACAACAAAAAAAACACAAAAAGCGTACATGAAGCTGGGCGTGGTGACACACACATTTAATCCCAGCACTTGGGAGACAGAGACAGGTGGATCTCTGTGAGTTCAAGGCCAGTCTGGTCTACATAGTGAGCTCTAGTCCAGCTGGCACTACAGGGAGACATTGTCTCAGAGAGAGAGAGAGAGAGAGAGAGAGAGAGAAAATTAAGCTGGGTACAGTGGTGCACTCCTTTAATCCCAGCACTTGGGAGGCAGAGGCAGGCATATCTCTGTGAGTTCAAGGCCAACCTGGTGTACATAAGCAAGCTCCAGGCCAACTGGGACTAAAGAGAGACCCTGTCTCAAAAAATAACAACAAAAAAGTGTAAATGTATGTATACACACAAACACTAGTGCAAATGAAAGTGGAGGCAGATGGGGAAGATGTGTAATATGCATACAGTACATTCTATTCCAGGAAGGGAATCTTGAGCTACGCTAGCCCAGCTTTCCTCCCACATATGCACATATTTTAAGGGAGGCTCAACAGAATTCAGGACCCCAGCACATCATGTTTTCTTGGCATAGTGTGAGAGGGAGCTTCACGTAGCTAGGACCCATACACACTATATAAAAATGTCAAATGAGCTCCTGCATTAATATACTTTGCCTAAGTGCATAGCCCAAGGACTTTAGTATTATATTTGGTTCTGAACAGAGTATAATCCTTTTCCCGTTCTTATGTCTATTAGTCATTAAAGAAGGCATTTTTACCGGTTTTATAAGAGATTACCTCTATAATAGTTGTTCCAATTTACAGTTGAAGAATGACATCATCATCATATTTTCCTTGTTCCTATGGGGGTGGGGGGCAATAAAGTCATATCAAAACCTTTGTTGCACCTAGAAGGTATAAGTTTATTAGGACTCATTATAAATAGTTGTTACATGTAGGATCCACAGAAGGGTTCGATTTTTATGGCAATCTGAGGCTTTTCTTCCTTTTCAGTTCGACGGGTCAACTTTCAGTTGCCACTTTTTGGTACATCCTACTCAATGCAAAGCTGTATATTTTCTTTCTCAACCGTTAAGTTGGTGACATTTTGTCCTGTTGGAACAAACAATATTTTCCCATAGTTAGTTTTTAAGATTTGAATTGCAAGGTTTTTGACTAGAAGGTTTCATGTCTGTCTGTTTCGCCCCCCCCCCCCCCTTTTTTTTTAACCCATGAGTCTCCAGAAGACAGTGTATTATCATACATACCTATAGGGTGGAATCAAGGCACGATTCTCATCAATTCACCCATGTTGTTTTGGGTGACTATATATGATAACTTGGAAGCAAACTTAATTTTTTGCTTTAAACCATCTTAAAGAGAATGCTACAGGTGATACTGTACAACAGGAAATTATAGAGAACATTTGTATGTGCCATCCTCAAAGTTATTGGCTCTAGAGATTTTGTGTAAAACAAAATGTGGACAACAGCAAATTATATCTAATTTAACTCAGATGCATTACCGTTTTTATCAGAGTCTTAAAACCAATGTTGTTTAATATACACATATTTACTTTTACTAAGTCCTAAAACAACCCTGTATCCTGTACGACAGGGTCTAGGCAACATGATTTAACGTGCTGGAATACATCAATTAAACTATGCCTTGATGAATTACCTCCGTGTCCCCTTCCCACCCATCCCCCCTTCACAATCACCATTCAGTCCATTTTTTATGCATTCTTTCTGTTGTTGTTCTTTACTATGCATCCCTCTCCATGAGAAATATTTATATCTGGGTTGTTGGTCTCGCATCACAGTCTGAGGGACACCATTTGTCGTTTTGTTTTTCTGGGACTGTTGTACTTCATAACATTATTAATGTCTTCCAGCTCCATCATTTACCTGCAAAGTTCATGATGTTGTCCCTCTTTGCCTGCATAGAACATCCATTGTATACATGTACCCATTTTCTCTATCCACTCAGTCAGTTGAGGGACCTGGGCTGGGTTCCAGCTTTTTGCTATTGTGAACAGAGCTGCATAAACATCAGCTAGTGTGCATGTTATCTTTGCAGTAAGTTGTGTCTTGTGGGTTTATACCCAGATGGCTTGATGTTGTCAAATGGTAAGCTCATTTTGAGGTCTTTTAAGGGTTCTCCACACTTGCTTTCCATAGTGGCTACTAGTTTACATTCCCACCCAGCAATGGATGAGTGTCCCTTTCCCCGCAACTCCTCCAGCATTTGGTAAGGCATTCGTGTTCTGATCCTAGCCAGTCTTATTTGAGTAAGGTGAATCATTCAAAGTGGTTTTAATTTGCATTTCCTTAATTATCAGAGATGTTGAAACGTTCTTAAGATGTTTCTCAGCCACCTCTCTAATTCCTTCTTGTGAGTCTCTATTCAGATCTTTGCTCATCTTTTGAGTGATTCATTTGTTTTCTTCTTCTTTGTTTTTGAGTAGCTTGTATACTCTGGAAATTAATGCTTTGTCAGATGTATCTGCTGTGAAGGTTTCCTCCCACTCGTGGGTTATTAATGCAGGAGCTCTGACATCAGCAATGGATTGTTCTACCGGGGATGTTGGGCCAGGGGATCCAAGGCCCCACAAAAGGTAAGGGCTTCTTGCCCCTAAGTTGGGATACCTGCAGGAGGAGAGGCGATAGACCCTGCTGCCGAGAACTGACGTTAACATGGGAGGGATGTATTTGAGACCGACATGCAAGGGTACAGATGCCTCTGGAATGCCAGGAGTGTTCCAAAGGCCACTCAACCCATAAAGCAAATACGGTTCTCCCTGAGTCAAGCAAGACTCCACCATCAGCACCCGCTACACCTCACCTGCCTGGAAATACTGTGCAGCAGAGGCGCCATGTGCCTGTATATCCCAAATCTTAATTGGCTGTTGGCTCTCTCTTGGAGGAATTACCCAGGCTGATGCCACAAGCCTACATCCTCTACAGGTTAGGAGATGTCATAAGCCACAGTAAGACCCTGTTATATTTATCAGGGGTAAAAATGTAATTCATGAATTTACATATCATCCAAACTATGTGTCTATGCCAAGTAACCTACATAACTATTAGTGCTGCTTAAATACCTATATATCTAATTGCTTGTGCTTCATTAGTAGGATCGAAAAGTTACTCCTGAACAAAACTGTCAGCCCATGAAAGGAAACAGCCAGATTGACCAGAATCCAAGTCAACAGCTCCAGAGAGAGAGGACAGTTTTACTTCTCATCCACCTGTGCCCCTTTTCTAAGCCTGGAACAATCTGCGGAAGAGGGGGCGTGGTAGTAGTGGGATGTGAATGTAAAGGCTGCGATTGGGGTGAACGGTGAAACTACAGCGATGTAGTCTGGACACTCATTTGATCAACTTGATTGAACAAACAACCTGTCAACCTCCACTGATGGTGGGCTGTAGGTTTGGGCACAACAGTCTATAGATGGTTTTGCACGAAGGATGCTTATACTCATGGATTATCACTTATAGCTAAAAACATGAAAAAAAAAAACCTGAAAGATGCAGGACAGTTATGGCAGAATACATGATCTGGGATGGGGTGGGGGTGGGGGGGAAGGGAAAGGGAAATATGCCTGATCTGAATTGGAAAATGATGTATAAAATGCACAAACCATCAATAAAAATTAAAAAAAAAAAAAAAAGTCAAATGATACTGTTTGGAAGACAATTTTCCCATAGCTAGCAAAAGTTAGAGTTCACACATCCTGGCATGAGCAATTCTATTATTAAGCATGTAACCTGTCATTAATATGCCTGCAAAGGTGCATGCCTGGAAACTACCTAAACATCCAACCATAACACATTAGTTAGAGAACTTTCAAACATTTACATGGCATTAAAGCATTACAAAGGGCACATTAGGGTGTGATACATGGCTCAGCTGGTAAAGGCAATTGCTGCCAAACCTGACAACCCAGTTTTCACCCCAGAACCCACCCAGTGAAAAGAAAGAACCAAAGCATCTACAGCAAGTTTCCCTCTGCACTTCACATGTGCTCTGTGGTACATGTGCCTCCCTTCCCATACACAGGGACACACGGAGCAGGCACATTGTGAAATGGACATCCTGGATGCTCACCTTATGTGAACACAGAATATCCCTGGAAAGAACAGTTCCTTTCCTCAGAACAAAGACTGATGATTGGAGTGTAATGGAGGGCAGGTGTCCCCTTTCTCTGATGCCCTCTTTAGTATCCAACTTTGTTTATATGGCTAGGAATTATTACCTTTGTCCATGAAATAAGCAAAATAGCTTGACAATTAATGTCACGATTTCTGACTATTAGGTGGAAACTAGGTATCATGAGTTCCTGTAATAATTCTGAATGAGGAAGTCCACACCACTGACATGTACCAGCCAAGCATAGCTGGATAGACTCTAATCAAGCCAATTGAGAGAACCCACGAGGTCTGTGTCCATTTTCCATTGCTCTCAACTGAATACTATGGTTGGGTGTTTATAAAGAATAAAGGTTTATTTTTCAGATAACTCTGAGAGCTGGGAAGTCCAAAAGTATTGTGCCCACATCTAGTTAGGGACATCTTGCTGCATCTCAGTGTGGTGGAGGCCATCAAACATCAAATGTACTACCTGGGGTTGATCTTCGAAAAACCCATCCATGCCATGATGAGGACGTTGCCTTCATGACCTCCTCCAATCCTGTTTTCAGTGTGAAGACCTTTGCTCCAATTCAGCACATGTAATTTAAGGATTTTCTCAGCATGAGTTTTGGAGGGTACATTTGAAGGGTGGTATAGAGGCATAGTAACAACATAAATACCACCAAAGGAAGCAATTGGGTAAATCATGTATTTCCAGGACAGTTGGCCTGATCTCTTCCACATGACAATGTCTTAGGAGAGTTCTTCTATATATAGTCAGTCCTACATTATCTGTGAGTCTTGTATCCATGGATGCAACCAGCCTCAGATTGAAATTTTTCAAGGGAAACTGCATCTTTATTGAAATTTTATTATTAATTAAGGATAGAATAGCAGTTATGCACATAAGATTTGCACGGTATTGGGCATTAGAAGTCATCTAAAGATGATTTGGGGAATATGGACGTGTACCTGTAGGTTATACACAGATAAATGCCATTTGATAAGAAGGGGTGGGGGCTGGAGGAAGATGGCTCAGTGGTTAAGAGCACTGACTGCTCTTGCATAGGACTCTGGTTTTAATTCCCAGCACCCATATGGCTTAGAACCATCCTTAACTCCAGTTCAAGGGGAATTCAACACCCTCTTCTGACCTCCTCGGCATTGCATGACACAGGTGCACTCACATACATGCAGGCAATATACTCATACACATAAGATAAAGATAAAATATTTTTTAAAAAGAAAAAAAGGAGTTGAGCATCTGCAAATTGCAATATTCACAGGGCCCTAGAACCAGTCCCCTAAGAGGTGAGTACCATAATACATTGATGCACTGTGTGGTCTTATATTGGAGTCTAGTTTGGAAATAATGGCTATAAAAGACCTGTGGGAATAACGGGGAATTCAAACATGAATCAGGTCATAAGGAATCAGAATTAATTTCACCAATGCAAGAACAATTTCTTAATTTGGGGAGAAAATTTTTTAAATGGCTACTACATGTTAAATTACTACTTAGAATTTACCTTCAACATGTTAACATATAAAATGGGGGGCTTTTCTCAACGGTATGATTTCCACAGGTTCTAATTTGATAGGAAGAAGCTAGGAGGAAGGCAATTGCCTGTCAAAATGAAGGAGGGGAAGCAAGTGGGGAGATTAGGGACACTAAGAGAAACTGGCTTGAACCAGCTCTTTCCAGTTCCACAGTAGCTATTTGCTGTCCTAGAAAGTTATCAAGAAGAGCAGATGGCCCTATGATAAACCCTGCTGTGGGGCGAATCACAAATGCAGACCAGCAAACAGCTGGCACAGAAACCACCTGGAAGGGATCGAAGAGCTGTGGAGAAGCTAGAGGCGAAGGTCAGCTGGAAAAACAACTCTGCTTTGCAGTGATGACAGCCATGATCTGACACCTTGTGCAAAATACCAAGCAAAGTTAAGCAACCCATTTTGGCTGTACAGTCAGCTGCCTTGAAGACGGACACATACTTTGTTCAATCAATAATGAAAATGCTGAGAAGAGTTTTAGAAGGGTGCAGGTCTTCCTGATCCTGGGGCTTTTTATCAGCAGCTTTAGAGAAGGAGCAAGGAAAAGTTGACTACATGATCTCCGGCACTCTGACCAGCACATTTCATTCCCAGCCTATGTATTTTGGTGGTGCATTTGAGTGGTGCAAAAAGATGGGTAGAGGAATGTATGGTAGACCAACAGCAGACTGCTGGCTCCATGAGGCTGAAGTTGAGGATGCTGCTGGATGGCAGCTGGGGACAGGGGGACCGGGGGGATCAGGAATGGCAGCTGAGCAACAGAATGGCTCAGAAGGCAGAAGGCCAGACCAGAGTAGACGAAGGAGGCACTTAGGAGAGAGTTGGAACTCAAGATGATGAGCAATGGGGGAAAAGGAAACCACTAAAAGCACATCCTTACTATTTAAAATGTGACTTTAAACATTAGAACTAGTTTCTTTGGTTGATTGGTTTTGTGAATGCACATCCATGTGGTACATGCATGTATTCTTGTGCACGCATGTGTGTGTGCAAGCACATGTGTGTAAGAGATCAATGTCCAGTATCTTCCTTTATTGTTCTCCACCATATTTTTGAGACAGGCTTGGTCTCTCAGTGAACCTGGAGTTCATCACGCAGTCAGACTGGATGGCCAATGAGCCAATAATATACCTGTCTCCACACACCCTGTTCCCCTCCCCCATTACCCCAACACTAGGGTTATAGACACATGCCAGGCTTTTACATATGTGCTGGGGATCTCAGGTTCTCATGCTTCTGTGCCATGGTCTTTATCAATTGAGCTATATCTCCAACCCTTTGCTTTGTTGAACCAGAGTCTCACTATGTAGACCATGCTACCCCAAACTTGCATCAGTGCTCTTGCCCCTGCCTTCTGACTGCTGGAACTGGAGGTGTGAGACATCACATCTCGCCTGGGAAATTTTTTAATTGACTTTTTGTAATTTTCATACAATAAGGTTTGATGGGTGGGTGAGGGGGGCTTCCTGGGAGAGGAGGAAGAATGCAGTGATCTGAAGGAGGATGGGGGAACAAATATAAGAAACTACTTTTTTGTGTGTGTCTTTTCAAGACAGGGTCTCCCTGTAGCCCCAGCTGTCCTGGAACTCACTCTGTGGACCAGACTGGCCTTGAACTCACAAAGATCCACCTGCCTCTGCTTCCCGAGTGTTAGGATTAAAGGCTTGTGCCACCACGCCCGGCAAGAGAAACTACTTTCTAACTGAATTTAAGGTCCACTTCATAGGATGAAGCCCATACCTGACATTGATATCAGGCCCAGGAACCTAAGGATAGACAGTCCTCAGGCCATGGGAGAGCGCCTGATATAATTATTCTGCTAAATAGACATAGTATTAAACTGATTTCTAATGACTTATTGTTCCACCCCTAGATTAATGCCTCTCTCAACTCTCAACAGAGAAGCTTCCTTATGCAGCAGACAGTGATTAACACAGAGAACCACAACTGGCCAACATGGAGAGAGTAGGAGGTTGCAGAGTGTTTATCCCTGAATAGGACACCTATATCAAACCTCTGCCTCCCAAGGCTCAGGGATCATTGCAGAAGAGGAAGCAGAAAGATTGTAAAAGCCCTGGGGGGGGGGGGCGGATGACCACAAGGACACAGAGTTTCCATGGTCATGCACTTCCATGAACCTACAGCAGCAATGACAGCATGCACAAGTGCCATGCAAACTCAAAATCGGACAAAATCCCAGCACGGACATGGGGAAGTGAGTAAGAAACCCCAACCTTACCTGAAGAACTATTGACAACCAATAAGTGCTGGGAGGGAGATTCAGTCTTGTTTAAGGGTGAGACTCTTGGCAGGTTGACCAGGCTCCAGTGGGGAATGCCCACCAAAGGGCATTTGGAGACACAAACCTGATATTCTATAGACCTTTATATATTATATACCATTGTATATTATAGTACAGGAAATTTGGTGAGGGATTAGTAAAGGGAGCACAGACATGGGGGGAGGGGCTCTAAATGTGATCAAAATAGACTGTGTGAGATTCACAAGAAGTAAAAACAAAAATTAAGTACTAAATAAATAAAAGGACAATAACAAAGGACATGAAATCAGGGTGGTGCAGTGGGGTTATGAATGTGGCCAAAGTACATTGTATGCAATGCTGGAATCAAAAAATTCTAATTAAAAAAATTTTTAAATTACTATTAAAGATGTTGTTCTTCATTTCAAATTTTTAATAATATACAAATACATAACATTTTAATTATATTTTTAACAAAAAATAAAAGTGGCTGTGTGTGGAGGTGCATGATCCCAGCACTCGGGAGGCAGAAGCAGACAGATTTCTATAAAATCAAGGCGAGCCTAGTCTACATAGTGAGTTCCAAGCCAGTTGGGGCTACAGGAAGAGCCTGTCTCCAAAAAAACTAAACAAAGCAGAAAATAAATTTAAAAAAAAAGCAAATAAATGAAAGTGAGTAAGACTTAAAAAATAGACTTGTAGCCGGGCATGGTGGCACACACCTTTAATCCCAGCACTCAGGGAGAAGCAGGCAGATCTCTGTGAGATGGAGGCCAGCCTGGTCTACACAGTGAGCTCCAGGCTGGCTGTGGCTATGGGGAGACTGGAGAAGCCAGGGACAACATGAGGATGTTTCAGCTTAGCAAGAGTTTGGGGGCTTCTATTCTGAACCGTGAAGGACAGTGGGAGATACTGTTCTCTTTTGTTCTTGCAGTTTTGAGGGATGTTGCATGCTAGACAAGTGCTCTGCCAGCTGGCCAAGCTCCTGCCTGACACTGGAAGGTTCTGAACAGGAAGTGGCAGGCTCATTTTTGCCATTGTGTTAATAATAAGCTATAAGGGGTTAACATCAGGGGCAGGGAAGCTAAGCATTTAAGCAGTCCTTTGGACTGGTCTATTTTGTGGGCTGTTTTGCTTTTTTAAAAAGGCAAGGAGCATCTAGAGTCTCTTCTGATTTCACTCTGACCATTGGCTTGGAACTTTACAATGAGGGGGAAGCAGTTTTGAGCTAAATTGGCCCCTCAGGGCTAGGAATGCCTGTCATGAGGGAGCTAATGACACGATGCAATTGTTCAGCAGGGTCAGACCACCTCTGACCCTCAGCTCTGCTAGCACTAGCCAGGTGCCTTGGACAAGAGTCCTAGCTTGGGCAAACTCCTTGCTTTCCTGGTAGGAATAAGAACCATACCTGCTTCACGGGCTGTAGGAAGGATTCTGTGACTTGGACATGTACCTAGGACAGGGCGAGTCCTCATTGATGTAGGCGTACATATAATCATGCCGTTGTCCCAGACTGGATGCTCAGGTCCAAAGCGATAGGGGCTCTCAGGAACAGGGCTATGCCTTACAAGGCATGGTATCCTTTTCAGCTTCAAGTGCAAGATGTGTTGAATGAATAAGTGACTGCTTGCTAAAACATCAGTCATACTATTTTTTGAGGTAAAAAAAGGTTTTGAGTTTAAGAGCAGACTACTGGAAGACTATATTTTGCTTTGGAAAGTAAAGGCTTAGATCCTGGATGCACAAGAAATTACTTGAGAAATAAACACTATACATCAATGTTTTCCTTCACCAGCAACAGAACTCACCATATCTAGCTTAAGCCAGAAAGGGATTCATTAAAGTTTACATATTTGCTGCTGCTAGGTACTGTCACCCGACCAGAACATTGGACATGAGCCCGCCCTTTCAAACTGAGCCCTGGCTCAGCCTCCACCAGACCAGGGTCTTTCCCTTCGCTTCATCCCATGGCTGGCTTCTCACATGGTCTCAAGTTTGTGTCTGGTTACTATGATCTAAGTCACAGGCATGCCACCTCCAAGATATCAAGAAAACTGTGGAAGTGGCTTGGGGGTATCTACCTTAGGAAGATAGAACTCCTAAAATTGCCTCAAAACACAGAAAGCTGACACCCAATCAATAAAACATCATGATCACATTAAAATATAGAAATCAAGCATTCAACCTGAAGCTGGGTATGTGACCCATAATCTGGAGACAGAAGCTGGAGGACCAGGAATCGAGATAAACAAGGAGTTTGAGGTTAGCCTGCACCACACAAGACTCTGTCTCAAAAAAAAAAAAATGTTCAAGCCAGGCATGGTGGCCTATACCTATAGTGCCAGAACTTTGGAAGCAGAGGTAGGAGATTAGGAGAGTCACCAATACCAGTCCACCTTGAGTTAATTAGTAAAGTGAGACTATGTGTCCATTTTTTTAATTAACTAAAAACATTCATATGATATTACATTAGACTGTAGTCATACATGAAACAAATCATATTTGATACATAATTAAGGTTACAAGCTGAGATTCAATTTAGAGCAAATGAATAAAATAAAATAACAAGAGAAAAATATATTAACCTTCTCAGAAATGTTAGTGACTAGAGATTCAATTAAACAGTGTATTTACTTCGGACTCTTAGACCTGATCAATTAATTTTTCCAGATTTTCTTTTAAATCGAATACTTAAAAGCCCAAGGGGGACCCTTTTGCTGGTTCAACTCCATTAATGTTGGTGTGAAAAAAACAAGACTCAGAAAGGTTCAATAATTTACTCGAGGTCACTGTCAGAAAGCCTAGCCGTTCACTGCTTTTCCAAGAATCCTGTTTCAGAGGCTTAGCAACAGTCATCGGGAGATGCTTGGCTGAAATGAGCCCATGCCTTTGCTGTGTCTTCAACATTTAGCCAAAAGGCTACTTTGGCTTGCTATGTTCTGCAAAGATTTATTTCTAGCTCTCTGGCTATGTTGAAGCCTTGAGCATGGAAAAAGAGTGAAATAAAACCAATATCCTTCTTTTTCCTGTGCATGGAAAAGCTCACACAGCCAAACAGGAAGTCAGAGAAGAGATTGGTGTCCCACAGTTCCCTCCCAGGTCATGCCCCTCATGACTTAAAGAGGCACACTAGACCCTATTATCTCTCAACAGTGTCACACTGGGGACCCAGTCTATAATCACAAAGGACCCTTGAGAGACACAGAGACCACAGCCAAATCAGAACAGGCACTAGCCCAACCTAGGGTCCAGGGCTCCTAAGCCCCGACCTTCTATGAGCATCACCCTGGGAGTTTGCATTTCAATATATAGAGCTGGGAGACACACAAGCAATCAGAGCGTAAGGGAAGATGACTGGATTCCTAACCCACCTCAGACTTCTTACTCTGGGATGAACTATAAAGGGGTGTTCTTGGGAAGCATGCGCCAGGGAGATCATTGGCTTGAATTTTAGGGGATGAACAGGAAAACAGGACAAGAATCCCATTCCACGTGGCAAAAGTATAGAGCAGAATAGTTATAGCTTCTCAGCCAACATTGTAGAGTCTGATGAGAATACAAGGCTCCTATTACACTTCAACTCCAGGGACTTCTGAGATGCTAAAAGAAAAGCAAGAGAAACACCAGGTGTGGTGGCACATGCCTTGAAGTCCAGCACTCAGGAGGCCCGTGGATTTCTGTGAGTTCAAGGTCAGCCTGGTCTACATAACAAGTTACATGCCAGATGGGGCTCCAGGGAGACCTTGTCCCAAAAAGATGGGGGGGGGGCAAGAGAAAGAGTATTCATCTTATTTAAGAAAAGGGATTATGGTTAGGTGAAGCAGTCTAGACAGAGATTTAGCTTCTGTGGAGCTTTTCCAGAGCAGGAGCAGATGTGGGGTCAAGTGAAGAAGGAAGAAAAGGAAGAGGCAAAGACAGTACGCTGGGTGTGGAAGAGGTGCCCGCAAATTCTCCTTAGATACGGTAGACTTGGAAAAAGGGGTGTGTAAGAGAGAGAGAGAGAGAAATCTTTGGTTCCAAACTAGTATGAGCTGTGGGGTCTAGAGCAAGTCATGGGGTTTTCTCCAGAGTAAGACTACAAATCAGTAGCTACTCATTGCAACTGCTGAACTCCAGAGACACGAAGCACCCGGCCCTGTGACAAGGGAGTCTTTAGCCTTCACTACAACCTGCTCCCCTTCCAAATGGTAATAGACTAAAGCAGAGGAGTGCATGCAAGCTGCAGAGTTCAAGCATTCACCTGGGAGAGGGAGATGGGGGGCGACCTTAGTTCCTCTTTCAGTAGTCCATAAAGATGAGAACACAGAAATTTGCACAAGTATCCCAGGAATTTATCACTTTTCTCCTCCAGTACCACCTAAAACAGTAAGTTTCAGAACTGGGTAACACAGGGTTACACACAATCCAAGGATCTGGCTGCATTTGAAGGGTGACAATGTAGATTGTCATACTTGTCTTCTGCCACCAACAGAGATATATGCAGTGACTCTGAACCTCAGCTGATTGGTGAGAAGGGGAACTCTGTGGGACCAGGCAAGTTGGGTGCTGTGTAGAGTTTGGAAAGTTCTTCAGAAAACCTGATTATGGAAAAGAAAGCACAAAATGATCTTTGGCCTCAAAAATGCTGTACTCAGGGATCCAGGGAGATGGCTTGGTTGGTAAAGTGCTCGTCACATAAGCATGAGGACCCCAGCAGTCAAATAAAAAGCCAAGCATGACAGCACACACACTTGTAATCCCAGTGCAGGGGAGGGGGAGAAAAGTAGCAACAGGCAACATGACACGCTGAGATCCCGTGTTAGAAAGCAGTGAAGCAAAGGAGAAATCTCAGCACTCAAAGGAGAATTTGGGATGCAACTGCCATGCCAGGAAGATCAGCCTGGAGAGGTGGTGTGCAGAATGAGTAAGAGCCTTGCTGCAAGCCTCCTCTGTGGGAGGCCGGCCAGGAAGCAAGTGCTGACGGGAGCATTTTCCATCTGTGGTGGAAAGACATCCTGAGCAGTCCAGCAAACCCAAATCTCAGCTGCTTCTTCAGGAGCTGGAGAATCAAAAGTGAAGTTTCACCAAAGGCAGAAAGAAGTAGGAGACAGACATCCCTTCAGAGCCAGGCTAAGGAAGGGCTTGCAGTCAGTATAGTGAGGAGTGTCTGCTCAGCTACTGGGTAGGCTGAGGCAGGGGAATCGCTTGAGCAGGAGTTTGAGAAGAGCCTGGGAAATATAGCAAGACCCTGGTTCAAAAAAGAAAGAATAGAAAATTCTTGCTATGACAAGGAGAAAAAACAAAGACAGTACCCTGGGGAAAGAACTGCTCTGTGCTTTAAGTTTATGTTAAGCCAATTGCAAGCAACTCGGAGAAATCACCTATCCCGGATTCCATGAAAGAACGAAGGCCTTTCCACAAGGAGCAGTCACATGATGATGTGGCTTGAGGTGCTCGGTGTGTTCACATAAAGGTTGGAGTGTGGCCATTGCAATGGAACAAAGAGCAACCAGAAAGGACAGAGCCAGGAAAGCCTACCAGGCTGGGAGAGGGAGTGTTTGAAGAAATACCCACCTGCATCACCCTTCACGGTGATTCTGGGGTGGTGTGTGGTGTTGGTTATGGCCTTCAGCCAAGCACATGCACTCATATAGAGTATCCGTATGTGTCAGTAGGTTTTTTGAACTAATACGTTTCCCTCCGCTTTTTCACACCACCTAATATTTATCTTTCCTCTCTCCCCCTGTATAGCCCTCCCTCCTCTTTCCCATTTCCCCTTCATAATACCTGTCTCCCACAATCCCCCTCTCTCAAGATCCTTCTCTTATGGTTCCATTTTCCTGGCTTCTGCTACATCAGGAGATATACTCACATCTAGGGATTTGGAGCGAAGATCCACAAATAAGAACATATATTGCTTGTTCTGTGTCTGTTACTTCACAGTTATCCATGAACTTCTAGTTCACCCATGTACCATGTACCTGCAGATTTCATGAATTTTTCTTTACCATGAACTAAAACTTTTTTGTGTAAATGTACCACATTTTCATTATCCATTAGTCCATTGAGGGACACTTAAGTTGCTTCCATTTTTTTTTATCTATTATGAAAAGAGCAGCAACAAACATAATGTACAAGTACCTGTACAGCAGCACGGGTCCTTTGGTATAACCAGGTCATATCGTAGATTTATTTTTAGTTTTTTAAGAGTTTTCCACACTGATTTCCACAATGGTTGTGCCAGTCTGCAAGCCCACCAGCAGTAACTAAAGGCTCCCCTTTCCTGGTATCCACGCCAGCATTTAGTGTCATTTGTTCTCTTGATCTTAGCCATTCTGATGGGATAAGATAAAATCTTAATTTTAATTTACTTTTCTGTAATTACTAAAGCTGTTGAGTACTCCTTAAGGAGTTTTTTAGGCATTTTAATTTCTTCTTTTTATTATATGTTTTATTTTATTTATATGAGTATATTGCCTACATGTATGTGAGTGCACTCACATTGTACGATGCCCGCCCACAGAGGTCAGAAGAGGGCATTGGATTCCCTGGAACTGGAGTTAACAGTTGTTAAGGCCCCATGTGTGTGCTGGGAACTTAACCTGGGTCCTCTGTAAGAGCAGCCAGGGCTCTTACCTGCTGAGCTATCGCTCCAGCCCTGTGAACATATATTTCACAACCTAAATATATCTTATTGTTGCCTGTTCCTCACACCTGTAATACCAGCACTTAGAAGGCAGAGGTGGGAAAATCACCAGTTCAAGTCTAGCGTGAGCTATATATGGGGTTTGAGGCCAATCTGGGCTATGTGATGAATCTCCCTGGCCCCGAGTGTGTGTGCTGTGTGTGTGTGTGTGTGTGTGTGTGTGTGTGTGTGTGTGTTCTTCTATTACAGCAGACACTGAAAAAACTGAAGGTAAACATTTGAACCAGAAGATGAGGGCGTGGGTGTGGTGCTGACCAGCGCACAGGAAGGGGTCGATGCCCTGCATAAAGGAATTCACATTTCCTTTTTAACAAACACTGGCTTTGCCAAAGGAAACACAGAGGTTGGCTGTATTTCTATGTCACCACTTTGCAAAGAACTTATACAGTGTCAAAACATTATTAAACAATGTTAAAATATGAAACATCTTCAGCAGTTTAAGACTAAAAGTCTCATTTTTTCAAAAGAAAAATCTGTGAAAAGCCAGGTTCATTTTTTTTTTTTTTGAGACAGGGTCTCCCTGTAGCCCCAGGTGTCCTGGAACTCGCTCTGTAGACCAGGCTGGCCTTGAACTCACAAAGATCTGCATGTCTCTGCCTCACGAGTGCTAGGATTAAAGGTGTGCACCACCACACCCGGCCCACCAGGTTCATTTTTAATTGATGAGTTTGGTCTTTCCTTTACTCATCTCTGCAACACAAAGCTTGGTGCCAAGCCCATGGCCTGAAGCACTGTACCACTGAGCTCTGCCCCAACCCTCAGTTTCATTTCAAAGGAAATCCCACTTAAATGGAAAATGAAAAATCCTGACATTTCCCATCTACATGTTGATAAAGGGGGCATTAACACTTATATGTGATATTTTCTAGCTCCTTATTGGAGAATAAAAAGGAGGTATCTTTTACCTCTAGCACCATGCGTGGTGTTGGAACCATTGTATTAATGGTGCTTAAAAAAATATTCATCCAGTGGCATTTAATAAATGTTTCTTGGGCCAGGCACAGTGGCACATGCCTTTAATCCCAGCACCCAGGAGGCAGAGGCTGGCAGATCTCTGTGAGTTCAAGGCCAGCCTGGTCTACAGATCCGGCTCCAGGCCAGCTGGGACTAAAGGGAGACCCTGTCTCAAAAATACCAAATAAAATAAAATAAAATAAAAAATAAATGTTTCTTGGGTTCTAAGTAGAGCGAAGAACAAGCTGAAGATAGAACAATAACCTCTCTTTCTTTTGAGATTATAAAAGCCAGGGGGTAAATTTCCAGCTCTACCCCTCCTCATCCCCTTCAGGATTTATTTTTAACTCTGAACACTTTGCACAAGGCAAGGACTTCAGCCACGGGACCTCCCTCATCGTGTTACTCCAGCAGAGATCAAAGAGCATGGGCAGTCTCCCAAAAACAGCTATTACAGAGTGTGTTTCCTACTCAAGTGGACTTAGTTCTTGGGGATCTGAACAAAGGATTCTTGCTGAATTAGTTCTATCTTCCTGCCTTCAGGATGCTTGAGCAACAAGTGGAAACAGTGTGTGGAAAAGGCATAACTAGGACCTGAGCACAGTAGCTCTCAGTGAGCTACAGATATTAGTATCTAGCATGGAAATACCCAATGGATGATTTGTTTTTATGTGTATGGGTGTTTTGCCTGCATGTATGTAAGTGTACCATGTGTATACAATGCCTGGGAAGACCAGAAGAGGGTCTCAGAACCCCTGGAACTGGAATTACCTATGTCTGTTAGCTAACATGTGGGTTCTGGGAACCAAACCCAGATCCTCTGCAAGAGCAGCCAGTGCTCTTAACCACTGTGCTATCTCTCCAGCCCCTGCTGAATGATCTTTTTAATGGATGTATTTTAGGTGTGGGAGGAAAGTTAGGATGACAAACTGAGAAAGGAAAGACAAAAATATTTCTACAGCTGCCTATAAAAAATTTGGAAAAAGTAGGCATTAATAAATGTTCAAACAACTACAAGTCTTTACATTAAAGTATGATTTTTAATATATCTGTTTATACTGAGATATGCATACAATTCCTCTAGAAAGATAGTTGACAGGTGAAGAGTAGTTACCTCCAGGGCAGGGATTTGAATTAGCAACAGCAGCTGGGGAAATATTTTTAAATTTTTCCATGTATCTATATTACCTATTGGTCTACAGAGGGAATTCCAGGACATCTGGGGCTACAGGGAGATCCTGTCTCGAAAAGACCAAAAAAAAAAAAATTTCATGATTCATTTTCAATTTAATGCTACTAGTTTAAAAATCTCTACCGTTTTGCAGTGTCTTGGCCAACCATGAAGTTGGGAATGTCAGACTTTGAGAAGAAGAGCCCTGACAGAGCCCTCTAGTGCCTGGTACCCTGTCCTGTGAGGACAGCGAAATTCACCAATACTGGCTGGGTTAATATTGTAACTAGTCCATGCATTAACTAACTGTGACCTACTTAGATTCTTAGTAAATTACTGATTGAAGAGCTGGCCCTGTGAAAGATGACATTAATTCATGCTTCGTGTGTGGGATTAGGAGATGGGTCAGTAAAATACTGTTACTTAATAATTAAATATATTTTCATTAATTTTTTCCATTTTAAGCTTGACATACTGATCAGAAGCAAATATCAAAAGCATTTTCCCAGTTGTATGTCAATCACACATCATGTGAGCAATTAAACTTCTATCAATTCATTATTTGCTGCTGTAATTTCTTCCTCTGCATCGGTGAAATAGAGTCTTTTGTTCCTACCAGAGAATTTCCACCTGGGTTTTTGAATTTAGAGAAAAGGTTCTGAACTCTCAGACTTTATGTTGTCTTGCCAGTAATATACTGGTGTGTTGTACAGTTTTTTAAAATGCTATTTTTATTATTTAAAAATCATTGTTCTCACTGTAAAAATATTTGAGAAAATACTAGAAAACAAGAACAACAAAATAAAAACGATTCCATTCTACCAATGAGAGATAGCTACATTACACTGTAGTTGCATTTGCTTTGGATTCTTCTAAGGCCTGGCTGTCTGCATAGCTTTTGCATCTCATGCGGAATTTTGACGTCTTCAAGCACATTTCCACTCTCCCACATACATGTTAAAAGCCTGTGTTCTGTGTTCGTTAGCTATTGCAGATGTTCTTATTAGAAACCACTGTTAACAGAAACTTTAAGGGCATGTTTGGATGTAAGTTCACTTTGAAAACAAAACAAAACATTATTTGCGGTGCTTGTAGTCCTCGTGTCCAAGAGGTCCCATGCAGGTCACACTTCTGCTGAAGTTGTTGCAGGGCATCTCATCCTCGTGCAACAATCTTGAATCTTGACCTTTGTCAATATTTTGTCACTGAATGTAATTCTTAGGGCCCTGATCTATCAGTTTAAGTGGGTCATGGTATCTGTCCCCAGTTCAAGGCCAGAGACCCGAGCTGGCCAAAAGGGGCAGTGTGCAGAGCACACCCAAGAGGGAGCAGCAATCTAAGTTACTTTGTTTTGTTTTGTTTCTTATCTTGCTTCTCAGTATTTCCACCCATCTGGGAGACCAATCTCTCAACATCTCCTGGGCCCCCGCAGCTTCCCAGCCCCCTGACCTGACTCAAAGGCTGATGGGCGTGTTCCTCGCCTGAGGCCAGCGTTGCACCAAGCCAAGGCTGGGGAAACCCACCCCGCGGGGAGCAGCTGTATAAAGAGGCTGGCTGGCGGCCCCAAAGACAGGCTTTGCTGGAGACAGCGTGCTGCCGGTCCGCACCTCGAAGATGGCTCCAGTTTCAGGCAAAAAGGCCAAGAAGGTGAGTTTGCAGGAAGCTGGTACCCAAACTGGGCGAGCGCAGAACGGAGCTCAGAGCATGGCTGTGGACCCAGCATCCTCCTAGCTGCCAGCTGGGGTCAGAAGGTGCACCCCGAATCCGTGCGTGATCCCAGGGTCACCTCTAAGTCCCCCACTTGTCCTGCAAGTCCAGAGAGCATCCTGGACTTCCTCTGTCTCCCCTCCACTCCCCAGCTCGCCTTTGTCCTACAATGCGCCCTGGATCTGTGGGATCGGACATAACGGCGCCCCCAAAGCTTCTTAAATCCAGACCCGAGTCCAGAGAACTGACCAGAGACACTGCTCCTACACCCAGGGGCGGGATTGCCCGCCCAGTAGAGGTGGCGCCGGCTGGCTGGGTGCCCGCCGTGCGGGTGCAGGGTGTCAGTTGCCGGTGCAGGGTGTCGGGTGCGGGGTGTCAGGTCACCGCTCTGGCCGCGCGGAGGCTTGCAGAGTCGCCATCGGTTCCCCAGCCTGTGCTGGGACGCACAGCGATGGACGCCTCACCGGACAACCCGCCTCTGCCCAGCAGCCAGGGGAAAGAACGGTGGGGGAGTGATGGTAGGTTTCAACCGAATTGTTTCAACTACCACAGAAAAATGCATTACTGGAGCATCAGAAACACAGTTTTTCGAAAAGAATGAGCAATGAGGAAAAGCTGTTCATAGGACTCAAAAACTCAAAAGTGTCAGCGTGTCTCGCTACTGGTTAACAAGAAGCACGTCTCAACTTCTCAGCAGCCTGATGCTCTCAGTCCAGACCCCAGTTCATCATCTGGGGAGGGAACGGTTAGATGGACAGAGGAGAAGTGGGAGAGGAGGAGGAAATGTGCGTTGCTCTGACACCAAGTCAGCCCGAGGCCCTGCCATAGAAGAAGATCGTAGGGAGACAGGGGCCAGGCCAACTGGTGTTATGCCCACCCCTCAGCCGCATCCCCTCCCAAGGCAGGGGTAGCCCTGCGAGGAGTCCCCGGGTGTGCCCAGTTCTAAAGGGACGACCATCAAATCAAAAAGAGCTCTCCGCCCAAGAAAGAAGGCGAACTCTGTTAAACATTTAAATGACCACGCTTCACCAGTGGGTGCATGTGGGTGATGTGATGCAGGTGTGCAGAGGGCAGATGATGAAGAGTGTTGGAGGAGGAAGAGAATTGCTGCCAATCCACAGCCTAGAAAGAATGGTTCCTGTGAAGACAATCACTCTGCCCTTTGATTTGGCCCCTCTTGATGAACTTAACCTCAGAAACAACATTTTATTTTATTTATTTGAGACAGGCTTTCCCTATAGCTGCAGCTGGCCTGGAACTCTGTAGACCAAGCTGGCCTTGAACTCACAGAGATCTGCCTGCCTCTGCCTCCCAAGTGCTAGGATTAAAGGCGTGCACCACCACTCTTAATAGCAGACATCTTTTTTATGGTTCATTCTACTTTGACAAGCCCTATTTAGGTTTGGAAGAAAGAATTCTAATGTCTAGAGAATCAAAAACTATAGTAAAATCTAAGAGCTAGTGTGTGCACATGTAATTGTTCAACATGACCAGCACAGTCATGGAATCATCCCTATGCACACTGCCTCCATAAATATGGGGCTGGAGAGATAGCCTAGCGGTTAAGAGCACCGTCTGCTCTTGCAGAGGACCCGGGTTCAATCCCCAGCACCCACATGGTGGCTAAGAATCGTCTGTAACTCCAATTCCAGGAGAACTCCAGTTCCAGGGGAATCCAACACCCTCCTCTGACCTCCGCGGCATTGCCCGACACAGGTGCACAGACCTACATGCAGACAGTACATTCATACACATACAAAATAAATAAAATTAAAAAAATAATACCCTTAGCTATGTCCTGGGTTAAAAATGTGGTACAGCCAGGAGTGGTGGTGCACAACTTTAATCCCAGCACTTGGGAAGCAGAGCAGTTGGATCTCTGTGAGTTCAAGGCCAACCTGGACTACATAGCAAGCTCCAGGGAGGCCCTTTCTCAAAAGACTAAAGGGAGGCCCTTTCTCAAAAAGACAAAAAAAAATGTTGTGGTACTAAAATCTCCAAACATATGTTCAATGAGAGCTATTAACTGCCAAAATGTCATGAGTTGTTTCTCCCAAATGAAAGCTAGTAGCAAGTCATCTCTCATTTATGTGACCTTTTCTCCCATTTTTTATAACTGTGTCACTGGAGATACATACATACATACATGCACAATATATATATTCTCGTTAATTGAAAATACAGCATTTAGACACATTGTAATCATGATAAATATTTGGTTTTGAAATTGCGTGGAAGCAATTCTATACTTTTATGCCTGTTAACTCATGGACTTCCAATCTCGACAGGTTTTTAGGGGTGGGTTTTTCTTTTTTTCTTTGAGTCTCCATGTCCTGGAACTGGCTATTGAGACCAGGCTGCCCTAGATCTCATAGACCTCTTCCTGCCTCTGCCTCTGCCTCTGCCTCCTCCTCGGCTTCTGGAGTGCTGGGATTACAGGATTGCGATACCACACCCAGCCTTTGGCAGTTCTTTTGATCCAAAACAGGTATTCAGGAGTAGGAATCATAAGTCCTCATTTAATTTCCAGCTCTAAGGTGAAAATATCAGTGGTTTCTTTCTGAGTATTTGCTGTCAAGATGGCATTAGGTAGGACTGTGGAGGCGAAGAGGGTTGAAATAAAGGTGGCCCTATGAAGTTGGAAAGGGATTTTGGTGCACCATCCTGTGGTTCCTTATATTGTTTATGTAGCTTTTTAAAATCCACTGATATTATAGTAAATAGGACATGTCCATGATAGGTATGTCCATGACAAGTATGTCCACTCCTTATAGTAAATGGGACATGATAGGTGTGTTCTTCCAGTCATTCAGGTTTTTCAGAGCTGCCCCACCTTCCCTCACCTCTATTTAAAATCATATCTGTATATCATTTAAGGATCAGAGAGTCAGAAAAGCCCCTTTTAGTCAGGGACTCTGGGCAACCTGAACTGAAGATAGGGCATATTTGATTTAAAGCCTATGAATCTGACAAAAAAAAAAAAAAAGATGGCAGCTGGGCATGGTGGCACACACCTTTGATCCTAGCACTTGGGAAGCAGAGGCAGGTGGATCTTTGTGAGTTCAAGGCCAGCCTGGTCTACAGAGTGAGTTCCAGGACAGCTGGGACTACAAGGAGACCCTGTCTCGAAAAGACAAAAAAAAAAAAAAAAAAAAGCCTATGAGTCTTAGAAATTTAAAAAAAAAAATCTGCCTGGCATAGTAACACACACTTTTATCCTAGCACTTGGGAGGCAGAGGCAGGTGGATCTCTGTGAGTTCAAGTCCAGCCTGGTCTACAGAGCAAGTTCCAGGACAAGCTGAGGCTACAAGATCCTGACTCAAAAAGACCAAATAATAATAATAATAATAATAATAGTAATAATAAATAAATAAAAATCAGTTATGCTAGTAAGCTACTTTCAAATCTATAAAATTCCTCTCCAATACTCAATCCAAAATTCATGTATTGCTCCTTAGCAGAAGGGCAATTCTCACGCAGAACTGGGAATGGAATAAATGGGCTGGAAATCATTTCTTGAATGCTGCATTTGTCTCTTCGCCATTCCTGGCAGACTGCAGGATCTGCATACTTCCAGTCTCCTGGGTGTGTGACAGACCTGCTGTTGTGGAAAATGAGCTCAAATGGGAAAGGGAGATCAATAAGTGAGTTGGCCATCTCTGCTGTCTTATTACTCTTCAGTCTTCAAAATACGTCATAGTACTCTGTGCCACTCCGCCCTCTTTGGCAATGTTCATCTTCTCTCTAGCTTATCGATAGAGTAAGAAGAGTGCTGTCGGCATTTTAAGAACGTATATTAGGGCTGAGGTGTATCTCAGAGGAGCACTTGCCTAGCACGAGACCCTGGGTTCGGTTTCCAGCACTTCAAGTTAAGGGGAAAAAGTGGACTTCATTAAAGCGGATAGTTTACAATCTACTCTGTATTTTATGAGGAACTAGAAAAAAGGAATTTAAGAGTTCCCACCTAGCAGAACATGGTGTCGAATGCCATTAGCTCCAAAACTCAGAGGAGGCAGAGGCAGATCGCTCCCTGTGAGACTGAGGCTGTCCTGGTCTCCATAGCGAGACCCTATCCAAAAACAAAACAAAACAAAACCGAGAAAAAAAAAAAGTTCCCAACATGAAGAAATGACAAATGACCAAGGAAACAGAAATCTTATGAAACTTGGTTTGATCACTACTCACTGTATACATGAACTGAATCATCTCACTATATTTCTAAGTATGTAAAATAGAGAAAATGTGTACTTTTCAAAAAACCAGGTATGGACAGAACTCAGAGCCTTGGGTTTGCTAGGCAAGTCTTCTGCCACTGAGCTATATCCTAGTCCATATACTTTTTCACATGTACTGAAACACACCCAATGCATGTACATAAAAATACAAATTTTCATAAATTTATGTATAATACACATATAGGGGGGTAGAGACATTGCTCAGTGGTTAAGAACACTGCTGCTCTTGCAGAGGAACTAGGTTCAGTTCCTAGCACCTACATGGCAGGTACCTCCAGTCCCAGGGGATCCGATGCCCTCTTTTTGCCTCCACAGGCACTGGCATGATATGAGTGCACTTACATACATGCAGGCTTAACATTCATACAGGATCTCCCTGTAGCCCCAGCTGGCCTGGAGCTTGCTATGTAGACTAGGCTGGCCTTGAACTCACAGAGATCCACCTGCTTCTGCCTCCCAAGTGCACCACCACGCCTGACCTAAGACGGTTCTTAGCCACCATGTGGGTGCTGGGAATCGAACCTGGGTCCTCTGCAAGAGCAGTTAGTGCTCTTAACTGCTGAGCCATCTCTCCAGCCCCATAAAATAAATTAAAAAAAAAAAAAGAATTTTTCTGAGAATTAAAGAAATCACACTTCTCAAGAATATATTAACAAAAGCACTAAAAATAGAAAATGCCTTAAAGCCAGGCATGGTGGCTCATGCCTTTGATTCCAGCACTCAGGAGGCAGAGGCAGGTGGATCTCTGTGAGTTCAAGGCCAGCCTGGTCTATATAGGGAGTTCCAGGCCAGCTGGGGCTACAGGGATTCCCTATAGAAAGAAAAAAAAATGCCTATAAAACTCAACTCATTTTCCACCTCCTCTGTAAATTCAGGGCATCTTAGAACGTTTAAATGCTGGAGAGGTGGTGATTGGTGATGGAGGATTCGTCTTTGCACTGGAGAAGAGGGGCTATGTAAAGGCCGGGCCCTGGACCCCAGAAGCTGCTGTGGAGCACCCCGAGGCAGGTTGGTACACAGACTTATTCTAAGTTCACATAATGTGTGCTGTGAATTGCTATTATGTATTATTACCACCAAGTACAAGAGCAAGCATGAGACAGCTGCATCCCTGTAATGTTTTCTACACGCCTGCCTTTGCCTGCTGGGCACTGCTAGGTACGTCAGTATAGATTTGCATGCTACATAGCACAATGGCTCCCTGGCTTCTGTCAGCTACCCACTTTTTGGTCCTGGCCCCTCACTTTAGATGAATCTAAACAGCTCATTGCTGTTCTCCCCGCCCCTCATCCCTCAGCAATCTATGTGCTGTCAGCACACATACAGACATCCATTCAACATTTTCCCTGGCAGTATCTGGATCTCATCCCTGGTCCTGGGGAAATTTCCCTCTGCTTTATCTCAGTTACCTATCCTAGACTTTGCCACCACCGAGAGACGTCCACCTATGAAATGTTGACGACAGCACCCCCTGACTACCGCCTCCTGCCTTCTGCCCCCTTTCTGTAGCTGTTCCCTCCTCCACGTCCTCATGGGCCTTCATCCCTTGTCCTCACCAGCTTAGCGTCTGTTCTTTTCTCTCCTGTGCCCACCCTTCTTTCTTCACTCCCTTTAGGGTCCTGGTTCTACATTGCTATCTTCTAGATAAGTTCTCATTCCCGTGCATATTTGACAACCAGTTCAGTTCATGCTACTGAAGCCCAGCACTATTCGAATGCAATTATTTACCTATTCAACACCCACACCACGTGTCTTATTCCCACTTGACTTTTTAAATCACAGATCAGTGGTGGACAGAAGAGAATAAATGCCATCTTCCAAGGCAGAGATCTCTGTAGAATCAAGCAAGATGGAAGCATTTAATTAATTTAAAGAAGAGGAATTGGGGGCTAGGGAGATGGTTCAGGTGGTAAAGTACTTGCCATTCGAGCATAAAGACCCAAGTTTGATTCCTCAGAACCCGTGTGTGTGTGGGGGGGAGCCTATAATTCTAGTCCTGAGTAGGTGGAGGAAGGAGGGTCCCTGGAGCTCACTGGTCAGCCAGTCTGTCAAATCAGGTTCAGTGAGAAATCTTGACTCAAAATACAAGGTGGAGAGAACTGAAGAAGGCTCTTGACACTAACCTCTATCTAGCACAGCACACACGTGCACGCACACACACAGTGGGGAGGATGGACCACTTCTACATACTCAGAGCATTCTGGGGGCATCTGAGTTCTTGGCGTTCTTGGGTGAATCTACTCAAATGTTATCACCCTGTCTTGAGGTCCCATTTCTTCCTAATCAGTGCCCAGACTTTAGCATAACAGGCTTGCTTGACTGACAATTAGGCTCTTGGGAGCTCTGCTCCTGTGTAACTTTGTCCAGGGACACATCATCAACTCTGTCTAGGCTCTACATGCATGTGCCATCTAGGAGCACAGACTTCTATACTCAGGCTTAATTTGGTGATTACTTAACTTTAGCCTTTCTCTGTCTTCCTCTAATACATTGATGGTACCCACCAATGGCTGTCACATTCCACAATCCCATAATTACCATCCCCTCCCCCTGGGACATTTTACCAATGATAGTGAGAGCCTCCAGAAGCTACCAGAGATTCTGTGTTTCACTGGTAACAGGGTGAGTGCTCATCTCTGGGAAGGGGTGCTTATCCCTGAGGCTTCATGCTTATCCCTTGGGGTGAATGATCATTCCTGAGGGTAGGTGCTCATCTCTCTAGGGGTGAGTACTCATTACTGAGGATGGGTGCTCATTCCAAAGGTGGGCACTCATTCATAGGGGTGAGTCTTCATCCTGGGGGTGGGTGCTCATCTATGGGGATGGGTGCTCATCTATGGGGTTGACTGCCCATTCCCAAGGATGGGTGCTCATTTCTGGAGGTGAATATTCTTTCCTGGAGGTGGGTGCTCATTCTTGGGGGTAAGTTATTTCTTGGGGTGAGCGCTCATTTCTTGCTGAAGAGGAACGTTCATTACTGACTTGATGGTCTTTCTAGGAATATAGAAACAACTGGGAAGCATTATTTTGGAACTGGAACTCCCTCAGGCCAGCACCCATGGCACTGAAAAGAAAAAAATAATAATAATAAAGAAACATCTTATTCTGTCTGGGTCAGCTGTGTCTACATTGCTTTGAGCTGGTTTCGGTGTGTTGAATATTTGCTCTGCTTTCTCTTCTGAGAGTTGCAAGCTTTTCAAGAATGAATGGAAACTCCATGACACTGAATCATTCCATTTAATCCTTTTGCCACAGACTGAAATCCCATATGGTATTTGACTCTGCCAGCACCCAGCTCAAGTTCCGTCTGGCTCAGTAGACTGCAGGGTGCATCAGAAAAGACAGATCTGTAACAGATCCTTCCTGGGATCATTGTTACAGGAGAGTGGCTATATTTTTCCCTTTGAGAGGAAAGTAAATGATGTTTAAAACATTGGTGCTGGGGGCCCGGTATGTAGCTGAGTAAGAGAGCGCTTGCTTAGTATGCATGAGGCTCTGGGTTCAATCTTCAGCACTGTGCAGAAAAGAAAAGGGAAAAATAATCATGCTTTGAATGAAAGGGGTGACCAGTTGCATATTTTATGCAAATGAAACCTTGTATCCACAAGTGCTTTTGCAATTTCCGTTAAGTGGTAGCTAGAATTGACAATGGCCTTGAAGAGTTTTCCTGCAAGCTAGACTTCATTGGAAACATTTTGGATGATTGGTGCCAAGACCTTAATTTTTAGTGCTGGAAGCAGTGAGAGGGGAAAGGATGCATCACAGGTTCACAATCCCTATGCCAACCATTCTGGAATCATATGTGTCTTGGATTCTAGAAACTCGGGAATTACAGAGAATGACTACTACAGTGCATATGTTGTGTATTATGTAACGCTCTGAGTGAACGCTGAAGCAATCCTCCTGTCAAACACATTGATACTTTGTCAGTACTGAGGATTAAACTCAGGGTCTCATTCATGCTTTACCACTGAACTACATCTCCAGCCCAAGATCAGAAACTACTATTTATTTATTTATTTATTTATTTATTTATTTATTTATTTACTTTTGAGACAGGGTCTCACTAAGTTGCCTAGACTAACCCCAAACTCATGATCTTCCTGCTTCAGCCTCCAGTGCTGGGAGTACAGGGTCTACTACACCCAACCCTCATTAATACATTTTTGCATCATGTATGCAACTACTGACATTTACTGGAGTGCAATTATAAATATCTTCATGTTAATTCAGGTCACATTTACTCCCAAGTGATTTTGCTGCCAATTTAATGTTCCATTGACGAAATCTTGAAGAATTTTCTTTGACTTTGTACAATGTACTTCAAAATCTCAGAACCTTGGATTTCTTCAGCTAAATTTACAAGGTTAATGTCTAATGATGATGCTCTTTGGGTACATAACCATCTAATAATGTACATTTGTGTTCTGTGATGCTAAAATAAAAGCTGTATAATGAAGAGTTCAAGGCTGCAAGTGCAGGTAATTAGTATAATTGGTGTCATTGTGTCATAGGGACCAGTAGGATCCTACACTTTGTTAGACAATGAATCTAAGAACTTCTGGTGAGGGATAACAGGAAATGGAAGTTGAAGGCTGTTTCGAAATGATCAGCACATCAGTAAGGCTAAGTTGATACCTAGAGCCCTGGATCTTGTGCAGTGAAAGCAGCAGCAGGTCCAGCAAGGACCCAGGTTCTCTTTGGGGCATCTCCAGTCACCCCCAGGCAGATCGTTCTCAGGCAGAACCTTGTAGGAACAGAGTGAAGAGATGTTTTCACCCTCTAGAAAAATCGGATAAAAGCTTAGGCTTTCTGTATTGTAAATGTACGTGTACAAAAACAAGTCACACATTTTTCCATGGCTCTCTGAAGTCTCGTGGACCACTTGGGTGGACTTTCTGGTTATTTAAAACCATGTCATTCTATTGTCCAGGATCTTGGTCTGTACACCTAACCTCCTGTTAGATCCACCGCCAATCACAGCAGCTCTGTGTATTTGTTTGAGAGGGACTCCCTATAAGATGTTTTCCTTTTATTCCATTGCTAATTACAATGAGCTTAAAAGCTTAAGTACGCTTTTAAGTTCCATTCCCACTGAGAGCTAGTTTCCAAAAGAGAGAGAGAGAAGAAAGGAAGGAAAGAAGGAAAGGACGAAAAAAAGAAAGAAAGAAAGAAAGAAAGAAAGAAAGAAAGAAAGAAAGAAAGAAAGAAAGAAAGAGAAAGAGAGAAAGAAAGGAGAAAAGAAAAGAAAAAAAAGAGTTAAGAAAGCTTTGGCTTCAAAGTTGGAAAGCTATTTTTTGAATGCAGAAGCTTTTTTCTCATTTATCCATTGAAAAATAAAAGCACAGGTTTCTGTAATCCAGGAACACCGCTAAACCTACGTACAGGCTCATCTCCTGTGTATCCTTTATCGCCAGGATCCCAGTTAAATTCTTGACCTCAAGTATAGTTGTCCCTCTTCTGGATTTTTATAGACCTCCATAATTGCTTTTCTTTTCTTTTTTTTTTTTTTTTTTGATATTTTTGACACAGGGTCTCCCTGTAGCCCCAGCTGTCCTGGAAATTGCTCTGTAGACCAGGCTGGCCTTGAACTCACAAAGATCTGCCTGCTTCAGCCTCCCAAGTGCTAGGATTAAAGACATGTGCCACCACGCCTGGCTAGACCTCCATAATTTCAAAATATGTTTTAGGGATTGACAGGATTACTGGTTTCTTCCTTTTTCTGGCTAATTCTCCTGACAAAAACAAACACTGAGTTTCTCATTTGTAAGACGAGTGTTTTCAACCTGCTTTACCATGTCAGTTCTCAGCAAGGCTGAGACAAAAATCAACTGGAGAACTTTCAAAAAGAGAAAAACAAACAAAAACCCAGTCTGAATCCCACCCCAAATGAGTTAGAATATCTGTGGATTTAAGTCCAATACTTTTTTTTTGTCTTTTCGAGACAGGGTCTCCCTGTAGCCCCAGCTAACCTGGAACTCACTCTGTAGACCAGGCTGGCCTTGAACTCACAAAGATCTGCCTGCCTCTGCCTCCTGAGTGCTAGGATTAAAAGCGTGCACCACCACGCCTGGCTTAAGTCCAATACTTTAAGGCACAGTATATCTCTTTACATTGAATATAGATAGCTATATAGGAAAGGATCTCCACCATATTGCTTCAGCTGATGAAAGTGTTGCCACTTGCTATTTGTCCCAGAGACAGTGCTTTAATTCTCATTTTATTCAGCACCCATAATTATTTTTCAAAGATGGGACATGTTGATGAGACTTATCCAATACCGTAATCCCAGCACTTAGGAAATAGAGGCAGGCTAGGGAGTTGGAGGCCATGCTTGGCTATGTAGAAAGTTTGAGACCTGCTTAGACTACATGAGACCTTTTCTCAAAAAACAAAACAAAAAGCCACAAACACAAACACAAAACCAAAATTGTCTTTCAAAACCACTTGTCTGATCACTTGAGATCTACAGCACAGTCTTTGGGATGACAGGCTATGCTATTAGTGCTCTGTCCTCAACCCCGCCTTTCTGACTACACCTCCTACCACTTCTCCAACACCTCTTCATTGTCCTGTTCAGACTCTGTGTCATTTTCAAATCCCCAAATCCTACTTTGTCTTTACTCAGGCTGCTCCCATTATGGGGACTATCCTTCTCCACCTTTGATTGGCAAGAACTTCAAGTTCTTCAAAGTGCAGCCGCAGGAACTTTGTCTTGCTGTGGTGGAGATCATCTCTTTCTCCCGAAATAGCATATAGCACAGTGCTTTGGTCATTTATTCCTGGGTGGATTGTAAAACTTTCCAAGGAAAATGAATTGTTCCTCCTTGTGTCCACAAATTGTCAATGAATGAAGAACAAGTTGACAATGAGCAAAATAACAATGAACACAAGAGCAAATACAGGGTTGTGAACCCCTTTAACAACCCATCCGTCTAGCCATGACCGCTTTGAGGGAGATGCCAGGACACCCAAATTTCTTTCCTTAACCTCAGATATCCAAACGCCAGGCAGCTAAAATGGTCATTTTGATGCCCATTTACCTGAGAGCCTTTTGAAAGCATCGCTAGTTAGTAAAGGCATGGAAATCACAGCGTTGCTCATGTAATCTCCCAGTTCGACAGCTTCATCGAGAGTTCCTTAGAGCTGGATCAAATGTCATGCAGACCTTCACCTTCTACGCCAGTGAAGACAAGCTGGAGAACAGGGGAAACTATGTTGCGGAGAAGATATCCGTGAGTACCACCCACCATGACTACCACCTATGAAGGGCCTGTGTTCTCACAGAAAAAGCTGGAGGCTTTATGGAGTTTTATTTCTGTTATAAAAGTGAGAGACACGGGTGGGGGGAAGGGAAAGGGAAATATGCCTGAACTGAATTGGAAAATGATGTATGAAATACACGAAGCATCAATAAAAAAAAAAATAAAAAATAAATTAATTAAAATAAAATAAAAATGAGAGACACGGGGCTGGAGAGATGGCCTAGCAGTTAAGAGAGCCGACTGCTCTTGCAGAGGACCTGGGTTCGATCGACAGCACCTACATGGCGGCTGAAAACCATATTTAACTCCAGTTCCAGGGGAATCTGACACCCTCTTCTGACCTCCAAGGCATTACACCATATGGGTACACCAACTTACATGCAGACAGTACATTCATACACATACAAAAATAAATGAAATTTAAAAAAAATTTTTTTTAAAGAGAGACAGGTGACACATTCCCAGGTTGGAACTTTACTCCTTAAGATTAACAGAAAGCCATTTATAATGCTGATTAAAGAGGGACCCAATGGTGTTTTATGCCCATCATCTCTTAATTTGCTCAGCAAAGTGGGCATCTTTACAAATCCGTACATCTCTCTGTTTTTAATGGGCATGGTTTGGGGGAAGATTGTAAGCACAGGAGCTAGGAAACCTGAAACAGTGCCCAACCCTTCAAGGCTGAGATTCCTTCTTATCTAAAACAGTTCAAGAGTTCTACAAATCCCTTAAGTCTAAATGACCTACAGTGCTGGGGTTGGGTGCGGTTTTTGTTTGTTCATTTGTGATTTAGGATGTTTGGTGGTGCTGTTTGTTTACATTTTTGAGGATAAGGGGATTTTGCTGTTGTTGTTGTTGCTGTTGTTGTTGTCATTTTCGGTGTAAGGAGTGGCCCCTGGTGCCTCAAATATTCGAGGAAAATGCTCTCTACCTATCACTAACACCCCCAGACCTGGCAGGCTTGTTGACACTACATGTAGTCCCAGCACTCAAGAGGCTGAGGTTGAAGGGTTACTTAAGCCCAGGAATTGAAGGCCAGCCTGGGCAACACTATGAGACCCTACCTATCTCAGTGCAAACACCAGCTGTCCATGGTGGCACATGCCTTCATCCCAGCACTTGAGAGAGGAAGGCAGAGGGATCAGGAGTTCAAGGAAAGCCTGGGCTAAACGAGACTCTGTTTCAAAAAACCAAACCAAACAAAAATGCAATCCTCCAGCCCAATTTTTAATGTCTAAATGATTATAAATTTACAAGGTATATATTAATCACATGAGAAATACAATATAGTCATAAATTCTGTCATCTTAATTGAATTTTTGATCTTATTAGTCATAAATCCATTGATCATTGTTGCTAAGTTCTGATTTAAATGTAGTTTAAGTAGTAGAAGATTCCAGATTAGACCTTTTCCTATAAAAAAAAACTGTTTATCCTCTCACAGATCTTTTTTTTTTTTTAAGTTTTTTTTTTTTTTTTTTTTTATTTCTGTGTATGAGTGTACTGTCTGCATGTAGGTTTGTGCACCCGTGTCGTGCAATGCCGCGGAGGTCAGAAGAGGGTCTCGGATTCCCCTGGAGCTGGAGTTCTCCTGGAATAGGAGTTTCAGACGGCTCTCGGCCGCCATGTGGGTGCTGGGGATCGAACCCGGGTCCTCTGTAAGAGCGGTCGGCGCTCTTAACCGCTAGGCCATCTCTCCAGCCCCTCTCACAGATCTTTGAAATAGTGCTGTGACCTAGAAACTACCATTAGATTTATTGTCATTTTACTAATTGTTAGGTTTGTTTTTGTTTTTTTCCAAACTGCTAGACTTGATCAACCTTTGACCTTCGTAACTATTGTTTTCTGGGATAAAAATCATGAATTGTAGGGCCGGGCGTGGTGGCGCACGCCTTTAATCCTAGCACTTGGGAGGCAGAGGCAGGTGGATCTTTGTGAGTTCAAGGCCGGCCTGGTCTACAATGTGAGTTCCAAGACAGCTGGGGCTACAGGGAGACTCTGTCTCGAAAAGACTAAAATAAAATAAAAAAATAAAAAAAATAAAATAAAATAAAGATGTTTAAAAAAAATCATGAATTGTAAACATAAAACCTAAAGGTGGGCATTTAACTGACTCTTTTCAATTTTACATGCAAATTTTGAAATGTGGTCTCTTCACCCATTCTAGGGGCAGAAAGTCAATGAAGCCGCTTGTGACATCGCTCTGCAAGTGGCCAGTGAGGGAGATGCTTTGGTAGCGGGAGGCTGAGTCAGACACCTTCATACCTCAGTTGCAAGAGTGAAACAGAGGTGAAAAAAATATTCCAACAGCAGCTAGAGGTCTTCATAAGAAAGAATGTGGACTTCCTCATTGCAGAGGTAAGCAAAGATCGTCCAAGAAAAGACAAGGACTGTTTGTTCTCAGGGTCTACATGGGGTTCGGTTCAGATCTTGACAAGGAACAATAATATTTAGCCCTTGAAATCTTTTTCCAATCTCAGAACTTCTGCTAACTTTGATTATCTAATACAGTATTTTTCAAACCTTTTTGTCTACAATTTGCACTAAGAAATTGTCACTCCTTTCTATTTTGTCTCAAAAATGCTTAATAACTGAATTATCACCAGACAGTTCATGGAGTGATAATAGAGCAGTATTCTTATTGACTTGTGGGAAACATGATTAAAAGTCTTCTACCCTTCACTGATTGCAGTATTTTGAACATGTTGAAGAAGCGGTGTGGGCAGTGGAGGCCTTGAAAGCATCTGGTAAACCTGTGGCAGCTACTATGTGCATTGGGCCCGAAGGTGATCTACATGGAGTACCCCCTGGCGAGTGTGCAGTGCGCCTGGTGAAAGCAGGTGATGATATGTTTTCTATTAGCTTGCCATGGGTGAGCCTTGAAAATAACACTAAAAAAATGTACATTCTTTTAGGAATCAGTGTTCACACAGAACAGCCACAAATGTACTTTGGGTGTCTGTGTGTGTACATGTTCATGTGTGTGAATGTATGTGTGCAAGTGTATGGGCATGTGTGTGCACATTTGGAGAATAGAGGTCAACATCAGTGTCCCCCTCTATTGCTCTGCACCTTACTTTTTGAAACAGGGTCTCTCACTGAACCTGGACCTCACTGATTGGCTAGACTGGCCACTGAGGGCCTGAAATCCACCTGCCTACCTCTACTCCTTCAGTACTGGGGTTACAGGTGTGTGCCACCATGCCCAGCTTTTTACATGGGTGCTAGGAGTCCCCGCTTAGGATGACATGCTTGAACAGCAAGCACTTTACCCATTGAACCATCTCCTCGACCCATGAATTAATTTTATTTTAGGAACAGTAAAACTCATTCCTGAGTCCCTAAGACACACAAGCATGCTGGCCTTTTGAAAGGCAAAGCTAGACCTACGCTTACCACCTAGAAACAAGGAAAATTTTTGGTAGGTCAAAAGAAATACTAGGAGAAATTGTGCTTTATTTGAAACTTGTCTCAAGTAGAGGGTCTTAAAACATTAATTGCTTAGAGCTGTTGTCCTCTTTGCCAAAGTCTTTCCTTTTTCATAAGTAACTAGCTTGCTTTGCTTTTTGAAATTGGTATAATAAATCAAAGGAAATCTTTGATATGAAATACTGACCACCTAATATATCTTTTTTTAGACAATTTCCATTCCTAACATCGGGTTCCCTTTCAATTAGGAAAAACTCACAGACTGTTTTCAAACTGTCGCACTTTAAACCCAAGTTATAACTCAGTGTCGGGGGAAGAGCTTGGCTGACTGCATTGAAACACGCTGATGACTCATCTAATTTCTGATTCTTATCCACTTCCTGATTTTTCATGGAAACCTTTTTCTTATATATCATTAAGAGTAACAAATATTCAGATTTAGAAAGGAAATTGTATAACCCCAATTTTTTATTTTTACTTTTTAAATTTTATTTATTTTGTATGTGTATGAATGTACTGTCCGCATGTAGGTTTGTGCACCCGTATCATGCAATGCCTCGGAGGTCAGAAGAGGGTGTCGGATTCCCCTGGAACTGGAGTTAAAGATGGTCCTCATCCACCATGTGGGTGCTGGGGATGGAACCTGGGTCCTCTGCAAGAGCAGTCAGCGCTCTTAACCACTAGTCCATCTCTCCAGGCCCCCAATTTTTAAATATATATTTTATTGAATTCTTGTGGCTTTCATACATCTTTTAAAATATTTATTGTTTTAATTTTATGTATATGAGTGTATTGTCTGCATGTATGTAAGTACACGCATGTCATATAAGGTTGAAGAAGAGGGCATTGGATCCCCTGAAACTATGTTATGGATGGTTGTAAGCCACCATATAGGTGCTGGGAACCAAACCCAGGTCCTCTGCAAAAGCAGCCAGTGCGCTTAACTGCAGAGCCATCTCTCCAACACCCTCAGAAAATTAATACATCTTCTTTTTTTTAGCTTTTTGAGATGGAGTCTCCCAGTAGCCCCAGCTGTCCTGTGTAGACCAGGCTGGCCTTGAACTCACAGAGATCTTCCTGCCTCTGTCTCCTTAGTGCTGGGATTAAAGGCATGAGCCACCACGGCCAGCTCATATAATACATCTTAATCATATTTAGCCCCCCCTTTCCTATCTCCCATAGCCTGCCCATAGGATTTCATGATTTTGTCATATGTGTCAAAAATATATCAATAATCCTAATTTTTTACAGAAAATATAAAGTGGGGAGGGGGTTAGGTGTCTTCAAAAAGACCAGAGGGACTGACGGGTGTAGTGGCACATGCTTTTTTTTTTTTTGGTCTTTTTGAGACAGGTTCTCCCTGTAGTCCCAGCTGTCCTGGAACACACTCTGTAGACCAGGCTGGCCTTGAACTCACAAAGATCCGCCTGCCTCTGCCTCCCAAGTGCTAGGATTAAAGGCGTGCGCCACCACACCGGGCAGTGGCACATGCTTTTAATCCCAGTACTCAGCACTTGGATCTCTGTAAATTGGAAGCCAACCTTGTCTAATAGTAAGTTCCAGGCCACCTGGAGCTACGGGAGACTCTGTCTCCAAAAGACAAAAGAAAAGACCAGTGGGCCTCCATCATTCCCATCGGTAATGGCGGGGTTGCCAGGCCTACGGCCGATCTGCCTCATCTCCCCGCTCAACTTCACACTACTGCAATCAGTTATAGCCTTCAGAGTGTGTCCCCCTCCATCACTAGATTAGCATCCACTAAGGCAGAGCCTAGGTCTGTTTGGCTCAACCCTGAGTGTTCTGTAACTATCACTGTGCCTAGCACATAACGGATCTTCCAGTGTTCAAATTTTCCCTCCATGTATCCCGACGTGGTTTTTCCTGCCCTTACCATCCATATCACTCTCTAGTTGGGCCACTCATTTGGCATATCTTCAGCTGACATTTTCCTACCTGTGATAATGCTGATAGGCTTCTGTGGTCAGGTGTGTTTAGAAGTTGCTATGCTGAACCACGTTGTGTGTGTGTATCTCAATAGAACATTCAAGAGCTTATCAGTCTCTAAGAAAGGGGTTAGTGAATAGCCACTATCTAACTTAATTCATTATAAAACTTTCTTTTCTTTCTTTTTTTTAATCTGCCATGTGGGTACTGGGAATCGAACCTGGGTCCTCTGTAAGAGCAGTCGGCACTCTTAACCACTGAGCCATCTCTCCAGCCCAAAACTTTATTTTCATGGGCCAAATTTTGGGATGTTCTGGAAGAAATGATAAAGTCCATGATGTCAGGGATTATATGTTCTACATATATTTTCTTATAACCTCTTACAAGGAGCCTCACACCTAACAGGCATCTAATAAGTAGCCAATACAGGATTTCTTCACCTGTGTAATAAAAGTAGGCAAAAAAAGAGAAGTTCTGGCAGCTCAATATCCAAAAATGAAATGAAAAGAGGTCAGGACGGGTACAGTGTGCATACATGTAATCCTAGTGGTAGGGAGGTTGAGGCAGGAGGATGGCTTGGAGTGAGGCTAGCTTGAGCTACAGAGTGAGATTGTGTCTCAGAAACAAAGCAAAACAAAAACAACAAAAAATTCCAAGTGCAGCTGTTAAGTGAACTATAGAATATACATTTTGGGAACCCAACAAGAAAGCCAGGATAGAGAGAAAAATCTAGCAAAGTTCTGGATATAAATGGTATTGAAAGCCATATCCTGGGCCTGCTGAGATGGAGGAGTCAGCACTGGATCCTCGGAAGAGTAGTCAGAGAGGGAGAAGCACCAGCAGAGTGTGTGGGGTCTCGGGAGCCAAGAGCAGGGTCCACTGTCAGACTGAATGCTGCTGAGATATCGCTGCTGGAGCCTGGGGTCATTGCTGAGGAGTGACAGGGAATGAAGGCTGACCAGAACGAGGATGAGGAGCAAGCTGGCGGCCCAGCGTTGGTGAGGATCACCCACTCACCTCCACTGAACGCTGAGGCCAAGGGTGTGACTTCAGCTCTACTGCTCCTGGGTCCTACATGTTGATATACCCCTCACTGAATCCAGAAAGAATCTCTCCTGCCCTTAACTTTGGTATTGTTATAGCTAAACAGACAAAGCATAGGTCATGAATCTATCTTTAAAAAGGCCTCTTTAGGGGCTGGAAAGATGGCCTACCTCCACGGCATTGCACGACACGGGTGCACAGACCTGTATGCAGACAGTACATTCCTACACATAAATAAATAAAATAAAATAAAATTTAAAAAAGGCCTCTTTAGAGGTAGAAACAGCCCTGGAGTCCTTCAACATATGAATGAATGAATACATTAAAACATGGCATCCCATAGACTGGAACATTTTTCAGCCATCAAAAGGAATGCACCAGGCCAGCTGGGACTAAAGGGAGACCCTGTCTCAAAAAACAAACAAACAAACAACAAACAAACAAAAAGAATGAAGCTCTAATGTGTGTTACAACAGGGATCAGCCTGCAACATATCATGCTGAGTAAAATAAACCAGTCACAAAAGACAGGTATTATATATGATTTGGGTTCCATAAAATAGGTTTAATGAGCAAGCCCACAGAGCCGTAAACAAGACCAGTGCCTACCAGGTGTGAGTTGCTGTTTTAATGGGTATAGGTTTCTCTTTAGAATAATGAACAACCATGTAAATACTGATGATGGCGGGACAATATTCTGAATGTAATAAATGGTACTGAGCTGTACATTTAAAGTGATTACTTTAATCCTAGCACTTGGGAGGCAGAGGCAGGTGGATCTTTGTGAGTTCTGTAGCCTGGTCTACAGAGTGAGTTCCAGGACAGCTGGGGCTATAGGGAGACCCTGTCTTGAAAAGACCAAAAAATAAATAAAATAAAATAAAATAAAGTGATAAAAAGAGCCACTTTATGCCGATTGTGGTGGCGCATACCGGTAGGATTTGCTGAAGGAGGCAGAGGCAGGAGGATCTGGAGTTTGAGGCCAGCCTGGGCTACAATTTAAAAAAAAAAAAAAAAAAAAGAAGAAGAAAAAAGAACCACTTTATTATTTACCAATTATCTATTTTACTGAAATTCCGTGTGTGTGTGTGTGTGTGTGTGTGTGTGTGTGTGTGTGTGTGTGTTCATGCATGCAGAGGCCTAAGGAGGCTATCGGGAATCTTCTGCTACCGATCTCCATCTTATTGTCTGAGGCAGAGTCTCTAACTGAACTTCAAGCTCTCCTGTTAGGCCAGATGACTGACCAGCAAGGTCCAAGATGTGCTTGTCTCCCTGGGATTACAGGCATTAGCGACCATACCCAGCATTTAAGTAGATGCTGAGGATCTGAACTCAGGTCGTTTTCCTTTCACACCAAGTGATCTTACCACTGAGCTATCTCTTCAACCCTTTACCAAAAATTTTTAAACTCGGAAGAAAAACTATTTGAGAATTCCTCTCATTTTAAAAGGATAGAGTAATACCATATTGTCTCTTTCTTCAAAGCCTTTGGAGAAGGAAATTTCCAAAATCATACCTAACAGTTGCCATGATTAATCATCTTTGGTACAGACACAATTAAATATAATGATTAGCTGGGTGTGGGAGTACTCACCTTTAATCCCAGCACTTAAGAGGCAGAAACAGGTGGATCTTTAGGGGATGGAGGCCAGGCTGGTCTGCATAGTGAGTTCCAGACTAGCACAGGCTATACAGTGAGACTCTGGGGTTTTTAAAAAATATTTTTAGGCCAGGCGTGGTGGCACACACCTTTAATCCTAGCACTCAGGAGGCAGAGGCAGGCAGATCTCTGTGAGTTCAAGGCCAGCCTGGTCTACCTAGTGAATTCCAGGACAGCCAGAGCTACTGGGAGACCCTGTCTCAAAAAGACCAAAATAAATATTTTTATTCATTTATTTTATTTATTTTTTCATCTTTTTGAGACAGGGTTTCCCTGTAACTCTGGCTGTCCTAAAACTCACTATGTAGACCAGGATGGCCTTGAACTCACAGAGATCTGCCTGCCTCTGCCTCCATATATGTAAGTGTACCCATGTCATTCAGTAGCCACAGAGAAAAGAAGAGGGGCATCAGATAGCCTGGAACTGGAGTTATGGATGGTTGTTAGCCACCATGTGGGTGCTGGGGATCAAACCCGGGTCCTCTGAAAGAGTAGTCGGTGCTCTTGACCGCTAGGCCATCTCTCCAGCCTTTTTTTTTTTTTTTTAATGAAGGCTCTAAAACGTTCTATTCTCATTAAATCAAGCTCCACAGAACAGATTTTGAAGAAAGCTTTAAGAAGGCAGCCCTATGTAGCTATGGGTCTGGGAGGCAGACATACAAATGAAAAAACTTGTCTGTATGATTGATAGACTGTTTACCAGATTAGGTTCCTTGAGTCAAAGGATTTCTTTTTGAGATTTTTTTTTCCACACCACTAATCCTAGACACAAAATTCTTTCCTGAAAACAGATCTCTGAAAAACTTCTTTCCTAAATTACTTTCAGCTATTGTGCCCAAGAAGCCTTAGTGAAATTATTAAACAGCCCTGGTGAGAGGGTACATTTATTTTGGCTCAAATGAACAGCACTATGGTAAACACAGGTGCAATCTAGCGGCTGAGCATGCTGAAAAATTATTGTGCTCGCAACATAATGTGAAACACTGAAAAATTGACTGTTAAAATTTGAAGTTAAAAAAAAATCCTCTAATAATGATCTAAAAAAAAAAAAAAGATGGACGGCCCAATGTGCGTAAATGACACTTCAATTATACCAGACTCCTCCAAGCACTTTTCTCAGAAAACACTTCCTGCCTTCAGGTGATCACTCTTGCTCACAGATGAGATGGTTTGGTGGGGCCTGAGGACCAAATGCTGTCCTTCAATTCATCACCGAGTCCCTGGTTCCTACTAGAGAGTGGAGCCTGCAGGAATCCTGCGCCTTCCTCCAGCTAACATGTCCCCTTCTCTGACTTGCAGGAGCCTCCATTGTTGGTGTGAACTGCCACTTCGACCCCACCACCAGCTTACAGACTGTGAAGCTCATGAAGGAAGGTTTGGAGGCAGCCCGGTTGAAAGCTCACCTGATGAGCCAGCCTCTGGCCTACCACACTCCTGACTGCAGCAAACAGGGGTTTATAGATCTCCCAGAATTCCCCTTTGGTAAGACAGATCCTTGATAAATTGTCTCAATATCTTTGCTTGAGAAATTCCAAGAGCTTTGTCATAGTAGGGAAATGGCCTCATGTGTCATCTCTTGTCCCTAGTGTCTGTCCCTGCAGCCCAAACTCCCTTCACATTATTCAGTGTGAGGACAAAATGGGAGCAGCCAGAGGAAACAACAGTAACTATAAACATAAGGGTGGGCTCAGAGGTGAGAGCACCTAGTGCTCAGGGTTGACGCGAAGGCCGTCCTCCAGGTGGGAGTTGGGGTCTGGTCCCAGCTCTGCTGCTGAGGGGTGGATCTTCGGAAAACTCCCTTCGTCCCCCCTGATTGTGATAGTTTTAATCACAAAAATAAGATTAGATGTCTTATCTCCAAGGTCCTTTACCCTCTTCTGAATATTGTCCTGATTCTTCAGAGCCCTTGGGGTGGGCTGGGCATGGGAAGTAGGGGCTTGAGTGCACTTTGAGAATCAAGCTTCAGAGGTCAGCAGGGAAACAAAGGCACAGCCGGAATGTGCTCCTGGTCTTTAGACTGCTCCTGCATTCTATGGGGATGCCCAGAGAAGCAAGATGCCGAGGAGCCAGAGAGGAAGAACAGCAAGCCATTTGTGTTACCTTTGCTATTTGAGATATAGCTACAAAATGGAGTGGCTTAAAAACATAAGCATATATTACCACAGTTCTTTGGTGTTTGCCTTTGAGATCTCTCTTTTTTTTTTTTTTTTTTTTTTTTTTGGTCTTTTTGAGACAGGGTCTCCCTGTAGACCAGGCTGGCCTTGAATTTACAAAGATTCGCCTGCCTCTGCCTCCCAAGTGCTAGGATTAAAGGCGTGCACCACCATGCCCAGCGAGATCTCTTAAGGAGCTGCAGTTCAGATGCTGGCCAGGGCCACAGGCATCTGAAGACAAGCTGGGAGCAGGGAATCAACGTCTAGGCTCACTCAGGTAGCTGCTGGAAGTCAGCGCAAGTTCTTCATTGTGCTGGCCGGAGGCCTCAGCTCCTCGGCTCATGAGAGGCTCCGCAGTGATGCCTCAGTGTTCTCTCATCACACTGCTTTCCCAGAGGGTGAACACCCCACAGGAGAGCAGGGCAGAAGCCATGATGCTTTCGAACGTAGCCTCTGAAGCCACACACCTTCCTTCTGCCAAATACAACTGGTCTCCCCAGTATAATGTGTCAGACAGAGGGGTGGTTGGAAACCACCCAGAAGGCAGGATATCAAAGTAGAACTAGGTGTATAAGAAGCTAATTAGCTTTTCAAACCTAAGATTCACAACTTATATAATTTGTTGAAAATTATATGCTTATAGGTATTGTTCTAGTTTGCCTTCAATTGCTGTGACAGAACAGTCTGCCCAATACCAACTTGGGGAGGAAAAGGTTTGTCTTACATCTCCCAGGTCACGGTTAGGGAGCCCAAGATAGGAACTCAGGGCAGGAACCTGGAGGCAGGAGCTGAAGCACAGGCCATGGAGGAATGCTGCTTACTGGCTGGCTCCCCTGGCCCATGCTCAGCACAGCACAACCTGCCCAGAGGTGGCACTGCCCACAGTGGGCTGGGTCCTCTCCCTCACTCAACAATCAAGAAGATGCCCCACAGACATGGCCACAGGCCAGTCCAATGGAGGAAATTCCCCAGTTGAGGCTCCCTCAATCCAGGTGTGTCAAGTTGACACTAAAGCTATCCAGCACAGGTATCTATTTGTAATTTGTGTTTATATATGTCAGAGAAAGTGTTATGTGCGAGTGTGTAGGTGGGTGGCTGTGGGTAGGTATGGGTGTGGGTGGGTATGATGCCCGTGTGCATGCCTGTGGAAGACAGAAGAGGATGTCAGATACCTTGCTCTTTCACTTTCCATGGTATTATTTTTTTGGTCTTTTATGAGACAGGGTCTCCCTGTAGCCCCAGCTGTCCTAGAACTTGCTATGTAGACCAGGCTGGCCACGTACCCACAGAGATCTGCCCGACTCACATTATTCTTTTTTTTTTTAAAGAAATTTATTTTCTTTTTAATAACATCTGTATTTTCGTGTGGGTGTGCATGAGTCAAGTGCGGATTCTGGCCAAATCCAGAAGAGGGGGTTGGGCCTCCTGAAGCTGGAGATGGCCCCAGCTCTGGTCTTATGCTTGAGCAGCAAACGCCTTACTCGCTGAGCCATCTCTCCATCCCCTTCTTTTTTATATTTTTTCTTATTTTTTATTGAACTTTTATGTATTTCACACAGAAATTCCCAATCATTTCTATACTGCCCTCTCCGGTTGGCCCCCATTCATGGCTCCCCTATGCACATACACACTGTAATTCATACTTTCTGTCATCAGTGTCAAGGCCCATCATGTCAAGTTACTGTTCCCAGGCATACCTCAGTATAAGTTCCTCTGCTGAGGTCTAGTCAGGCCATTCAGAGTCCCTCTCCATAAGAAGATCAGCTCTTCTCTACCCAGCAGCAATCAGCTGCCGATAATTCTTCAACTAAGATTGGGGCTTGCTGTCCATTTCCACATTTTTTGTTTTGTTTTGCTTTTGGTCTTTTTAAGACGGAGTCTCCCTGTAGCTACAGCTGTCCTGGAACTCAATATGTAGATTAGGCTAGCCTTGAACTCACAGAGATCTTCCTGCCTCTGCCTTTCAAGTGCTGGGATTAAAGGCGTGCATAACCATGCCCAGCATTTCCACAGATCTGTGCTGGGTTTTTGTCTGCTTGAGTTTGTGTGGGTCTTGTGCATGCTGACACTATTGCTGTGGGTTCATATGAGCAAGGTCTCAGAAGTGTGTAGGATTCTATTTCCATATTTTTAATTAAAAAAAATGAACTCAGACATAATATCATTTATTCTAGGCCTGGAGCCCAGAGTTGCAACCAGGTGGGATATTCAGAAATATGCCAGAGAGGCCTACAACCTGGGGGTCAGGTACATCGGCGGGTGCTGCGGATTTGAGCCCTACCACATCAGGGCCATTGCAGAGGAGCTGGGTCCAGAAAGGGGATTTTTGCCGCCTGCTTCAGAAAAACACGGCAGCTGGGGAAGTGGCCTGGACATGCACACCAAGCCCTGGATTAGAGCAAGGTCCGTATCTCTCAGCTACATCTGATTGCTGTCCAAGTAAGGCCCCAAAAGGAGTCCCAATTGGCTTTGTGAGGATTATGAGCCAATCCCCCTCTGCAGAGTCTCTCACAGAGCAGTTTATAAACCATCCTGAGGTGATTTCTTTAAGAAGGCTTTAAGAAGATGGAACATAAATAATTTAACAGCATGGAAATGTGGTTTGGGGCTCTAATAGAACATTATCTATTAGGCATCTATGCAGTATATACCAACATGGAATCCCTTGATTTCTAAAGAGTTGAGTATAACTTAGGGCTGGGGCAGTTCAGTGGGAAAGTCCTGAATTTGAGCTCCAGCAATATAAAATGAAAATCAAGTATTGAATATACCTTTGTATAAATACTTTGTATTAATACTAAGTGTCTGTGTCATGACTCGCAGTGCAATAGTAAAATAGGCAAGATCTTTGCCTCAGAGTTCACAACAATGGGAAAAATAGTCTACACTTGGCACTGTGTTAGGCACTAAGAATATTATAGAAGTAGAAATCTTTGCCTCTGGCTTAGAGAGTCTCACAGGGGAAAATGATTAAGCAAGCCACTGTACAGAAGCTATATAGTAATGCACAATTTTAATCCCAGCACTCAGGAGGTAGAGGGATGAAGAACTGCAGGAGTTCAAGGCCAGCCTCAGTTACACAGTAAGACTGAGTCTTACTGAGTTACATGGGATGCTGTATTGGGGAGAGAGAGAAAGAGAGAGAGAGAGAGAGAGAACAAAAAAATAAAGTCAATGCACTATATTGTCGTAGCTTAGTCGAAGCACAAATCAAAAGGTTACAAGAAAAGAGGCTGTTTCTGCCTACTAGAAAAATATCTTAGAATAAGGGCTTTTGAAAGCTGGATTTTGAAGGTTAAATAGGATTCCACCAGGTGGAGACTAGGTACTCCAAGCAAAGGGATCTGTTCACCTACATTTGGCAGGCGTTAACTATACACAACTATCGGTCAGACACAGTTGTAGACAAAGTACCAAGGCACAGCTCTGACCTCAAAGAGTTAACAGCCTAGCAGGCACAGAAATAAACAGGAAGTTCAAATGATATAAGTTCAAGAACAAAGATATACATAGCAACATGGGCTCTGAGCTAATGGTCCACAGGACCAAAAGCAGAATCGGGTTAATGAAGGGTGCCTAAGAAGGCTGTGCCCGAGCTGAATTTTGAAGGATGAATTACCTTACCAGACAAAAGAGCATCCTGATGGGAGGCACTGAGAGGTGGAAAGAGAATGGGGTACTGAGAAAGTAGAAGTCTGAGACAGGGTTGCATAGAAGGCACCCTCGGGGCAGAGGGGCGCGTCCTTTATGGTTCATGCTCCAAATGATGTATGGCCTCATCCCAGAAGCAATAGGAAGCCAGGAGGGTCTCAGGCAGCCCAGGACAAGGTTAGACTTCTGAGTTAGCAAATTGACCGGCCATGTATAGAAGCCTTCTAGACAGAGTACCAGATACAAGGAGGCTGGGAGCAGGAGACAATAGAAGTAGAAAGAAGGACGAAGGCAGAAGCCACTGTCACAGCAGCCAGCTCTTCTCCAGACCAATGTTTAAACGTGGATGGAGAGAGAGGGATTAGAAAGGGGAACAGCAGTGAATGTGATACAAGTAGATCATATGCATATGAAAACGCCACAATGACAAGCATTAATTTTTAATTTATATTTTATGTGTATGCGTGTTTTGAGTGCTGGGCCATCTCTCCAACCTCCAAAACCCATTATTTTACACAATTAATATATTCTAATAAAACAATAGCAATAAAAGGATAGACAGCATTTCTCCCAGAAAGATTATATAAAGATTGTATAAAGAAAGATTAGGGCGAGATGGCCTTGCGGTTAAGAGCACCGACTGCTCTTGCAGAGGACCCGGGTTCGATCCCCAGCACCCACATGGCGGCTGAGAACCGTCTGAAACTCCAATTCCAGGAGAACTCCAGTTCCAGGGGAATCCGACACCCTCTTCTGACCTCCGCGGCATTGCACGACACGGGTGCACAAACCTGCATGCAGACAGTACATTGATACACACACAGAAATAAATAAAAATAAAAATTAAAAAAAATTGCTTAAAAAAAAAAAGAAAGATTATAAAAAATCAGAAGATATTCTGATTCTAAATTTTAAGCTTTTAATCTCTATGCTTGGGTTAAAAGAAGACCTACAGAGTCAAGAGATGCAAAGGCCTTAGTCTGGATTAATAAACATACTTTCATGGACAGACTCGCGGAGTCTAACGATGGCCCGCAGTGCATTCTACCTCAGTGACATAGCTGCGTGCTAGGGGAGCCTGACGTGCATTTTTTCTCTACAGAGCCAGGAAGGAATACTGGCAGAATCTTCGGATAGCTTCTGGCAGGCCATACAATCCTTCAATGTCCAAGCCCGACGCCTGGGGAGTGACTAAAGGAACCGCAGAGCTGATGCAGCAAAAGGAAGCCACGACTGAGCAGCAGCTGAAAGAGCTCTTTGAAAAACAAAAATTCAAGTCTGCACAGTAGCCCCAGGCAACTATTTGGGGTGAATTCCTCTATGTCTGGGCTATAGTGTCCACAAGAAGGAAAAGGTGGCTAAGAGCCAATGCATGTTAACACCAGCCTACACCTATGATTAGTATTAGTAATTGGTATTATGATTAGTATTTAGCTAAACAAAATAGAATCACAAATAGCACTTGACAATTCTGTAAGTATTTTTAGAGGTTTACTTAGAAGTAAGAAAGAAAAAAAGAACTCCAGTAAATCTGAACAGGTTTCCTAAGAACCCATCATGTATTTAAAAAAAAATTGTAGCAAGAAAGTCATTCAGAGGTGAGTCCCACTTGAAGAAGTTTGTAAGCTTGGGATGAGGACGGGACATGAACCGCCATCAATGACACAGCAACCAGCCAGGGACTGTTTCATAAATGATACAGATACCCACTTTTTCTAAGGTGTTGCTGGCAGTGGCTCCCAAGGTCTTTTGAACATAACTGTTAGTGACAAATATACAATAGCCCTGGAAACATAACACAGAACCCCAGAGATGAAAGGAGTGATCCATTATGGTATTTTCTGTTTTATTCTGTTTCATTAATAAAAACATGCTGGTCGAAAACCTTTGAATTTTGTGGCCCATTCATGGTTTTGATCCACAGTTTGAAAAACATTACTATGAAATACTTCAGATATGGGAACCATCAAAAATAAACATATTCTCATAGAAAATCCATCCTATGTGACTGTTTATAACTATCCAGAATGCAGAGTCCTGCTCTGAGAGCTCCAGACTTATCTTCGTTCCCTGACTCACTTCAACCACCAAGAAACACCTGGAGCACTGGGAGGAAGAAGGGAAACTCGGAAGGTTCCCGTTCCCTGTTCGTGCTGTTGAAAAAGAACCGACCCAAGAGCTTCAGTCAGCTAGGTTGTGGAACAGTGACTTTGTATTACTTTGATAACTTAAAAAAAAAAGATAAAGTATAATAAAAAAGTAGATTCTACAAACATTAGAAAAGATTTCTAGATTGAGAACTAATATCTATTTCTATGACAGCCCAAGCCTGAATGAAGATATAAGACTGTTAGAATAAATATAGCTAACCTTGATGTACTAGGAAATAGTTCACAGCCAGATGTGGCGGCACAGGTTTGGGTCTCAGTTACTTTGGAGGCTGAAGCATGTGATCACTTGAGCCTAGGAATTCAGTGCCAAAGTAGACAACATAGGGAGATTCTGTCTCAGAAAAGAGAGTTTGTACCACTTTGCAAACACTTCTTGATTAGCCAAGCTGTTTCTAAACTGTAACTTTTTATTGTTTGAAATTTCAAGCATGCATAATATGTATTTTGATGAAATACACTCCCCAATTCTCACCACTCCAATCCCCCCATCAGCTTCCTCTCCAAAATTATTATGCTCTTTGTTAAAGCCCACCAAGTCCACTTAGTGCTGCTACTATGTGCATGGGTATAGGGCCATCTGTGGAAACACGGGTAGCCAGTGAGGGGCCATATCCCTGGAGGAAACTGACTGTCTCCAGCAGCTAGCAATTGTCAATAGATGCTCAGCCAAGGGTGGAACTTCATGAGCCCTTCCCTTATCCATGTTAGGAGTTCAGCTGGCTTGATCGTGTTCAGGTCCTGTGATTGCAGTCACAGTCACAGCCACTGTGAATTCATTTGTGCAATAGCTCTGCCATGTCTAAAAATGTTTCCCAGCAGTCATCCATTACTTCTGGTTCTTACAATCCTTCTTCCTTCTCTTCTGTAATGATCCCTGAGCCTTGTGGGGAGGTAGTAGATTTATGTATGCCCCATTTAGGGCAGAACACAGTCACCAATCAGAAAGTATTTGGTTACTCTCATAACATTCATGCCACTATTACACCACTGGGCACGTCCTGCCAAGCCAGTTATTGTAGCTTTAAAAAGAGCAGAGGCACGCTCCCTCCCCCAGTAGCTATCAGTTGCATGCTCCAGTGCATGGCCTTCCCACACAAACCTACTGGCAGCACTAAGTAAACTCAGGGGGTAAGGGTGGGAGTGGGGACTAAAGAGCACATGAAGGTGAGAGGGAAAAGTGGTGGAGGTACATGGGAGGAGCTGGAGGAGCGAACGGTGGCTGGGTTAGATCAAATACATTATACACATGTATGAAATTCTCGATAAGGAAGACTTTCTTGGTTATACTTGACTCATTATGGTTCTATCATTTTAGTCTTGTATGAAATCACTACACTTCAAGTTCTCCATCTATTAAAAAATAGAGGTACTGGGGCTGAAGAGACAGCTCAGTAGTTAAGAGCACTGGCTGCTCTTGCAGAGGACCCAGGTTCGATTCCCAGCACCCACATGGTGGCTAACAGCCATCTAAAACTCCAGTTCCAGGGAATCCAAATTCCTCTAATGACCTCCATGGGCATTGCACAATATGGGTGCACTTATATACATGTAGGCAATATACTCAAACACATAAAATAAAAATAATTTTTTTTTAATTTTTAATTTTTTTGGTCTTTTCAAGACAGGGTCTCCCTGTAGCTCTGGCTGTCCTGGAACTTGCTATGTAGACCAGGCTGGCCTTAAACTCACAAAGATCCGCCTGCATCTGCCTCCCAAGTGCTAGGACTAAAGGTGTGCGCCACCATGCCCGGCAATATGTTTTTTAAAAATAGAAATACTGGGGCTGGAGAGATGGCTCAGCAGTTAAGAGCACTGACTGCTCTTGCAAAGGATCTGGGTTCGATTCCCAGCACCCACATGGTGGCTAAGAACCATCTTTAGGCCGGGTGTGGTGCTGCATGCCTTTAGTTCTAGCACTTGGGAGGCAGAAGTGGCGGATCTCTGAGTTCAAAGGCCAGCCTGGTCTACAGAGTGAGTTCCAGGCCAGCTGGGGCTATAGGGAGACCCTGTCTCAAAATAATAATAATAATAATAATAATAATATTAGATGTTTAAAATAAAAAAATAGAAATACTGGGACTGGAGAGATGGCTCAGCAGTTAAGAGCACTGGCTGCTCTTGAAGAGGACCCAGGTTCAATTCCTAGTACCCACCTGGCAGCTAACAACCTTCTGTAATTCCAGTTCCAGGGGGATCCAACACCCTTTTCTGACTTCCATGGGCATTCATTGCATGGCACAATTACCCACATGTAGGCAACACACTCATATACACAAAATAAAAAAGAAAAAGTTAAAAAATAGAAATATTATCTGCTTTACGTGTATGCTGTGAATATTAAAGAAAGTAGCAGTATATAAAGGTAAAAATTCCCAGAATTTTCTAAGCGTTAATCCACTGCTCCCCAGTAGACAGAAAGAGCTAAAGTAGCTCCGGTCTCAGAGGAGGCCAGATAACAGTGAACTCCACGTGCTTTTCTTTACAAGATGCTCTCTTCTGTTTCTCTATTCTCAAAGCAAGTTCAATATTTAATACTTTTCTTCATAAATGATAGAAAGTTTCTCAGTCTTACTGTGAAAAAATTACTCTGAAAAAATGTACACCCCTTTAATATTCTTTCCAGGACTTTTTTTTTTTTGAATGATGGTTTTTAATGGGAACCAGAGGTATGGTTACAATTACTGTAGTCTGACACACAAACAAAAAAAATCCATGGGCAATCAGGAATTGAAAGGTTACAAAATAACAAGGATAACACTGGGTATAGGAAAAGGCGTTCCAGAACTTCAGGAGCCAAACTAATATGGCCTCTCCCTGTGATCCTGTCTGCTCGCCCCTTGAGTACATCTTGCCAGGGCCAAAGCCACCTCTGTCCCCACCACCCTGGCCCCCTCGGAAGCCCCCACAGTCCCCGCCTCGGCCCCGGTAGCCACCTCGATCATATCCTCCTCTGCCGCGTCGATCATCTCCATAGTTACCCCCCATGTGAGAGCATCCTAGCCCCCTCCTGGGCCATCCAGTTTAGGGGCCTTACACTTGGTTGCACTCATTTCTCCAAGAGAAGTTCATGTTCTCACATGTAGGATTAGGACACTCCCAGTCCCCAGCTCGCTGCTGTCCACCGCCGCCACCACCTCCACTAGGGAATCCTCCATGGCCACCACCGCTACTGCCACCTCCTCTATAGCCTCCATGGCCCCTGGGTCCTCCTCGCCCTCGGCCTCCACGACCATTTCCACCACCCCGATTGAAGCCTGCTCAAATGAGACCTTGATAGGATTCCCAGAGACTTCTTTACCATCAACCCAGTCAATAGCTGCCTTAGCAGAACAGAAGGTGGGTCATCAAATGAAACTGTTGCCTCGCCATTCAGTTTGCCAGTTTCCCTGTCTGTGTACAAATTAATCGTGGGCTGTCCAGTTTTCTTGTTTGTCTTGATAATTCCAATCTGTTTGAAGTAATCAGCCACGGATTCAATTGTAACATTCTTGCCAAGGCCTTGCACAAAGATGGTGTTGTTATCCGAATTATCCTGCTCTGCAGAATCATGACGTGATCCTTGATCCCGGGGACCACCAAATTTATTGAAGCCACCACGGTCACTTCCGCCCATGCCGCCTCTGCCTCCACGGCCACCTCCACGGCCTCTGGGTTCATAGCCACCACCGCTGCGGTTGTAACCACCTCCACCGCCCCTGCCATGGCCCCCACGGTCCAGCTGGCCTCCCCCGTAGCCACTGCTGCTGCCACCACTCTGGTCCTGATTGCCATAACCGCCGCCGCCGCCGCCGCCGCCACCACTCGTGGAGGACTGATCTTGGCCATAACTTCCTCCACCACCCCCTACACCACCTCCACTGCTACTGTTATACTGGTTCTGCCGTCCATAGCCCTGAGGGGAGTTACAGGAGCTCTGCTGCTGTCCATAGCTCTGTTGCTGTCCACCATAGCCAGACTGTTGCCCATAGCCTCCACTCTGGGGCTGCCCGTACGTAGCTACTGCTCTGAGAACTGCCACCGTAACTTCCCGAAGTGCTGCTAGGAGCTAGCTGTTGGCCATAGCCAGGATAGGAGGACTGCTGTCCGTAAGAAGATTGGGAACTCTGGCTACTGCCATACCCTCCAGTGGAACCATATCCCTGGGGAGCCGACAGAGTGCCATAGCCTGTGTTCTGGGTCTGTCCATAAGAAGAACCATAACTGCTCTGGCCATATCCTGAAGTGTCAGTTGACTGGCCATATCCACTGTAACTCTGCTGTCCGTAAGGCTGATTGCTCTGTTGGGAGTACCCCTGCCCAGGCTGGGTAGGGTAGGCCCCATAACTTTGAGTTGCTTGTTGGGTATAGTCGTTTGAAGCCATGTCCGCGCACGCGTGCACAGGCCCAGCAACAAGACTCCAAGACGCAGGAGCGCGGCCACCTCGAGGAGTGACTTTCCAGGACTTTATTACAAAACAAAATATTATGACCTTTCAGCATTCTTATGTACTTTGGTTTAAAAAATACTTTTATCAGAAAGAACAAGTGTATTGAAGCTATTCTTGAATTGAACTAAGTATCAATAGTGTCTCCTAGTGGTAGGTTTCTTGGCAGTATGAAAAAAATTTTTTTTCTTAAGTTCAGCCCCTCCCCCTCCAAGCACACATTGTTTCCAGAAAGCTTGTTCGTTAAAAGGGAAGGCTCAATTAATGGCTAAGAGTTTATGTTAAATAGATGCTTCTTACCAGTAAAATTATTTTATGGAAGCACAGCCTAAGGGAGCTTAGATATTAAAGTGCAAACTCTCCTTTTTAAGGACAGGATTACAAAGGCAGGATGCCAAGTTAGGAGAGTCCTAAGCTGCCAAGAAAGATGGCATTAGCTTAGCCTCTTGGAGTGGAATCCGAACAGATGGTTCATGAAGCTAAAACATCCTTCTTAGGCCAGGAAATAAAATTAAAATCCTGGCGTTACTCGAAGCCAGCATAAACTCACTGAATAGGCTTTTTTTTCTTTTTTCTTTTTTTTGTCTTTTTGAGATAGGGTCTGTCTCCCCGGTGGCCCCCAGCTGGACTGGAACTCATCTGTAGACCAGGCTGGCCTTGTACTCAGACAGACCGGTCTGCCTCTGCCTCCCGGGTACTGGGATTAAAAGCGTGTGCCACCACGCCCGAGCCCATTTCTTCACACTTGAGCCAAAGACGCCTCTCAAGTGCTAGGATTAAAGGTGTGCGCCACCACACAGCAGGTGGGGCTGTGGGGGGTTTAGGCACAACAGCCTGCAAATTGGTTTTACATGAAGGATGCTTGTACTCATGGATTATCACTTATAGCTAAAAAATGGAAAAAAAAAACTGAGAGAAATATGCAGGACAGTCATGGCAGAATGCATGATCTCGGTTGGGGTGGGGGTGGGGGGGGAAGGGAAAGGGAAATATGCCTGAACTGAATTGGAAAATGATGTATGAAATGCACAAAGCATCAATAAAAAAATAAAATAAAAAATAAACAGCCAAGCAAATGCAGACAGACTGGAGAACTGAACCAAGAAAGACCAAAAACTTCAATTCCCAACGTCTCCAGATGGGGGCAGCAGCTTGCCAGCAAGGACTACCTGAGGAGCTCTGGTTTTGCTTTGAACGGCTATTTATTTCATCCAGATAGAGTCGTGTTACTTGGCCAAAACATCTGTACCCCTTTTGGTTTGGGTCAGTTTTTTCCAACCCTAAGACATATGAATCTTTGAATCACATCCAGGACAACTTGCACAGCAAAAAAGCCTTATATGTCTCCAAACAGATCGCCTCCAATTCTCCCCTGCTGTGTGCATGCTGATGTATTTGTCAACATTACAAATTGTCTTCCCAAATAGCCACGCATTTCTCAGTAGCATGCCTTCCGGCCGTCCTGGAACTTCCCACATATTGTTACTGGGTCAACACCCCTGAATCTGACACAATAAAGAAGGAAAAAGTCAAGTTGAGGGGAGGAGAATAGAAGAACCCCATCAGCTACTTCAGGAGTAAATAGGCATGATCATATGTGAAAGAGCCACAGATATGAAGGCTCAGTGTTTCTCACCGGCTTCATTATGAATGCTCAGAGTCAGTTCAAAGCCCCAAGGACGTTCAAGTGCAAAGATTTTCCCCAAATGGTGACAGGAAATGTAGGGTCACCAAGAAAATTTGTAATAACCCAAAAATGTTTCCCAGCCCCCTGGAGGCACTCTGTGGGCCTTGGGGAGATGAAAAATTAAAGGGATAGAAAATGAGAATGGCAGGTACCATCGCTGCTGCTGCTGCTGCTGCTGTGAGCATCAGAAATAATGCTGAATGAGTCAAATACGGTAAAACTGTGAAGTAAAAAAAAGGGGGGGGGGCTAGAGAGATGACTCAGTGGTTAAGAGAACTGGCTGCTCTTGTAGACCCAAGTTCAGTTCCAAGCACCCACACGGTGGTTAGCAACCATCCATAACTCCAGGTCCAGGAGATCTGATGGTAAACCCTTCTGATCTTTGAGAGCATTGCCCAACATGAGTGCACTTACACATGCAGACAATACGTGCATACACACTGAAAATTAAAAAATAAAATAAAATAGAAAAAGAAACACTCCAAAATCTCACCAGGATTTCTAGACGAAGAACTATATATTAACCTGATACTATCTATTCTCTTATGAGAACTCAAGCCTGAAGATACAAGACCCTTAGGATGAATGAAACCTGCTATCTATCCTTAATGTGTTAGGAAAGAGCTCACACTGCTTTCTAAATACATGGATTGTTGAGACGTTCTAAAATTGTTTTGTTTTCCCAGCTATTAAATATGAAGAGCACACTGAGTGCAGCGGGGTGTGCCTGTAACCCCAGCACTAGGAGGCAGAGGCAGAAGGATCATGAGTTTGAGGCCAGCCTGGGCTACATATCAAGACAATGTCTCAAAAAAAAAAAAAAAAACAGAGGAAGTAAAAGGAGAAAAACAGAAGGAGTATAAGTGTATTGGTCGATAGTGGAAGTAGTGTAGGATGAGGATGGACTTGCTTGGTTATATTTGATTCTTCGTTTTATAGTTTGCTGTTAAATTTGAATAATTTATATGCCATTAAATCAAACTCATGATAATTTTAATGCATGACTTCGTCTACATTTACTTTTTTTTTTTAAAGAAAGACAGGTTTATTTTGGTTCTCAGTAAGAAGAGGTCACAGTGCATCCTGGCACACAGGGCATGGTAGCATTAATGTTGGGTGACTGGTCACATTGCTCACACAAGGTGCAGACACCTACATCTACTCTTAAATTTATGTGTACATGCATATACATGAAAATGAACTTTCAAAGGAAATATTTAGTTTACTTTTAACAAAAATACATTTCTCCAAATGCTCAAAATATCTTTAACAGTCACCAGTTACAAGGTACAATTATCAGTGCACCATTTATAGATCGCATAAATGTTTGTCTTTTTAAGCAGGTTCAGTAAGACTTCTGCACGGCCCCATTCTGTGCCTATTTGTTCTAATTTACCACATGGCCTTGAAAGGAAAAGTTGGATATATTTTTAAAATAGCTCAAACCTTTTGCCAGCTCAGCCTGGCCACTCTTCCAATTATTTTTTACTTAATGAGATTTTACTGTTCTTCAGAAAGGTTGACATCACAAACATCTGAACCAACATGGGGGAATTCAGCCATTTCTCAAAAACACCACGGCAGTACAGCAGAGAAGTAATGGATAGCTTTCAAATCAGATGTTTGGGGCCCCAGTTCTGGCTTCACCCCTGCTTCGATGTGCGACTGTGATAAGTCACCTCTCTTTTCTTGCCCACACTCTCCTCTGAGATGACAAACCTCTGACACCTTGCTAAAGAGCATCAGAATTTTCTTCCTAATTTGATGCTACTGATAAATAGCGGCCTCATCATTTACCAAGTGTCAACATTTACCAAGTGCTACTTGGTGGTACTTCCAGCAGATGTAATTGTTAATTATTCCCCTGACTAAACAGATGTCAGACTAAAACAAATAACATGGTTCAGGGGGCAGGGCAGACTCAGCCTGGTACTGAAAAATGAAAGTGTTACCCTGCCCAAGTACCAGTTCCTAGGGAGGTTGAAGGATGTGGTTTTTCAGAGTATTGCTATTTCTGTTTTCAGGGCTGGGAGTTCTTCGTAAATTTACATAAGCAATAGAAATTCTAGAAACTGTCATGTGGATAATTCTTGTTTTAGAGTACTTCATCTTCCTAGGAAGGGACAGAACTGGCTTCTTGCAATTTGGGAAGAAGATGAAAGTTTGGGAACTAGAAGCCTCAGAATTTTTCCCTTCCATGGAAGCTATTCTCAGTGGCATGATGATTCCCAGAGTTCTGTCTCCAGCCTGGACCGTTCCCAAGAATGTAGGCACATGACATCAGTTTAACCTGTAGACCCAAGCCGGCAGTCCCCACCCGCGGCCTCACACCCTTTCTCATAGCTATCCAGACAGGATGGCCAAGTCTGGACCAAGTCCCATATGGCATCTGGTTGTCAGAGGTGCCCTCCTCAAAACTCCCTATTGGGACTGGCCAGTGCCAGCTGAGTCTCCTGGGAGAGGCATCCCCTAGCCTGAACCTGATGGCACAGGACCAATCCTGCTTTCCCCGCTTCTGGTGCTCGCTGGCCCTCTACAGTCTATTTCTACAGCCCGCACCTGCACGCTACCGTCAGTATCCTGAGAAACCCTGGGGTTCATATAGGAGGAGGCCTCAGAGACCAGATGGTTCTCATTATCAGGCAGGTATTCCTGTCACCAGATCTGGTGAGAATGCACTGTCTAGTATGGTACTTTGACTTGGGTGACTCGTGTCAGACACAGTCAAGGCCAGCGGCCTGGGCCATGAAAAGTCACTTCTGCTGGCCCTTGCCTTGATCAGTATTTAGAGGACCATCTCCCTGCTCTGACCAGTGCTGCTCAGGGAAGTCACCTCGCCCCTCCACAGGATCCCTTTCACATGTCAGGCCATTCTCTAGGGACAACTGTCCCTTTTCCTCTGGGGTTACAGTGTCAACAGGCTGTTACACTATCCTGTCTGGATAGCCAGCAGTGATATTGTGGTCTCCCTGGTAGGTGTGACGACATGATAAAGAAGCAAAGGGCATTCCTATGAGAATGAAACCCTCCTCCTCTCATCACTCCCCTGTCTCCTGATAGAAATGTGTTGTAAGCAAGGAGGCGAAGTCAAAATCCAAGGACATCATACTTTGCTGCTGATGCCTAAAGAATTAAAGATGATCTGGCAAGATGTGCTCTTCCACACTTAGCCTATGAACTCTGTAACAATAAATTAGACAGACATGTACTGTGCATGTGAATTAGTAACATGTTCCCATGGGTTCTTGGTTAGACTTGCACTTGTCCTCATCAATGAAGCACAGAAGTCACATATGAGAGAATCACCAACAGCTTCATGCAGAAGGGTATCAAGGGTGATACAGTGTCAGAGCTAAGATAACCTGCCTTGATTTTACACTTTTTTTTTTTTTTGGTATTTTTGAGACAGGGTCTCCCTTTAAGTTCCAGGTGTCCTGGAGCTCAATCTGTAGACCAGGCTGGCCTTGAACCCCCAGAGATCCACTTATCTCTGCCTCCTGAGTGCTGGGATTAAAGGCGTGCGCTGGGATTAAAGGCGTGCACCACCACACCCGGCTTGCCTTGAACAGAGGGCATTAGGCACAACAGAAAGAAGATCTATGCTGTTTCCAAAGGGTCTTGGCCTTGTGAGTAATATTAGCAATGCTACTTTTCTCTTGCAGTGGAAGATACCAAAGTAGAACATTTTCCGAAAGGACCAAGGAGTGGCAGTTTTCCTCATTAGAGACCATGGGGTCTGCCTGCTATGCAGACTCCCCCCAACACTGCTTGGACAGCAAACCATTAAGGACCTGTTCTCAACCCAGTATTTGACACCCTCACAGTCAGGTCACCACATCTCACAGAGGGTCCTTTTTCTGTTCTTCACCTTCTGAGCTCATTTTGACCTTGGGGTTTTTATCCCGGCTGGTCACTCTACCAAGAGTGTGGTAACTCTCCAGATTTTCACATGACATTGCCTTCCTGTCATTCATGTCTCTTATCAAATGTCACCCTTTCAGGATGGCCATGCTCAATACCTAAAGTGGTCTACCCATCCTAATCCCACCAACTCTTACCCTTCAGTCACTCTGCCAAATAGCCTTACTCTTATGGCTATTTACTTCATGGCAGCAGGAGAATGTGGCAGAGGCTCTTCAGATCTTGGTAGACCAGGAAGAAGAGAGTTAGGTGCCAGAAGTGGATACCACCTCCAAGTTCACCCCCAGCCCCCAGAGAGCCAGTGCTGCTAAGTAGGCCACATGCCTCAAAGAGGACCACCAGCTGAGAAACAAGTGTTCAAACATGTATGGGGGACATTTCACTTTCAAACCACAACACTGCTCATGCTCCAGCACCTACTTGAAGGCTTGGAACATGCAAGGGACTCAACAATATTAGTTGAATGGTTATTTGGAAAAGTTAATAACACAGGGATGCTTCTATAGAGACATAAAGAATAGAAGTGTGTCAGTGTGGGGTGATGGCAAGCTTTCTATATGAAGGGAAAAGCTTTTACAGAGAATGGGATGAGAAACTCTCTTTTTACCTTCCCTGAGGGATGGGGGAGTGTCCCACTTTCAAGAGTTTTCTTCTGGAGGTGATAGTACAGATATTATACCTCTCTCTTAACCTCTGTCATTTTATTTATGGGGGAGATTGAGACAGGGTCTCCTTGTACCCCTAGCTGGCCTGGAACTCATCATGTAGATAGACCAGGGTGGCTTCCATCTCACAGAAATCCTCCTGCCTCTGCCTATCAAGTGTTGAGACAAAGGCACATGCCACCATGCCCAGCTTTGTTTGGTCTTTTTGAGACAGCGTCTCCTGCTGTTCTGGAACTCACTCTGTAGACCATCACAAAGATCCACCTGCCTCTTTGTTTCCTTATTTTTTATTATGAAATATTTAAGATTATAGAAGTTGTAAGCTGGGCATGGTGGCAGAGGCAGGCGGATTTTTGTAAGATTAAGGCCAGCATGGTCTCCATAGCAAGGATCTCCAGGCTAGCTGGTGATACTAGCACATTCTGTCTCAAAAACCAAAAATAATTTATAAATAAACAAATAAATAAGGAAACAAAGTCTTGGGACCCAGTAAGAAATATGAATGTGTAGGGATCCCATTGGCAGAAGCACTTATGGAGTCAGCAAGCAACCCCCAGCCCTCAGGCTGGACTCACGCCATGAATGTATGAAACAGTTCAGTTTGAAGTTCAAAGGCGGGAACAAGGGGGCTGGAGACAGTGGGCTCCAGGCATAATCCATCACACTTAATCATTTCCCCAAGCTCGGGTGGGAGTGCAATGCCCGAGTTCAACTGCTTTGTGACCCCTGCACAGCAAAGGCCAAGTCTTGAGTCCCAAATAATTTATCTACTCCATTCTTTAAAACAATTATATAGAAATTTCCACAGCCACTCAGAAACCAAAGCTCAGTGATACCAAAGCCCGTCTGTCTTGCCTAGACCCCCTTTTTTCAGTTCCGTTTCATGACAGGCTGCTCATTTTCCCACCTTCTCCCAAACTTCCCACAGCTCCTCTAAGCTCCACCTGCAACTCCCCACCCTCTTTCTCCCTACCCTTCTCCTTTGAGGTTTCTACCCCAAACTGCCACAGTCTTCCTGTCGTGTTCTTTCCCCTTCTTCCTCCAGCAGTCAATGAAGCATGACCACCTCCTTCCAAGGTCCCCAACTCATGATCATCCTAAAAAAAATATAATCGTTCAGGAAGGTGGCCCTGCCCAACACCTGCTTCCTTCCCGGCTAGCTGAGCAGCCCTTTCCCTGATCAGCCACCCTCGAAACTCATGATTGCTTTCCATTCTGACACTCCAGTCACAGGCAGCCTTCCTCTTCATCGGGACCCTGAGTCCTCCTATGAGATCTAGGGTCTCCCAGACTGCCCTTTCAGTCTCTTTCAATCCACTAGTTTATCTCATTTCACCTCTTATTCTTTATTATTTATTTATTTATTTATTTTTGTATGTGTATGAATGTACTGTCTGCATGCAGGTCTGTGCACCTGTGTCGTGCAATGCCGCGGAGGTCAGAAGAGGGTCTCGGATTCCCCTGGAACTGGAGTTCTCCTGGAATTGGAGTTACAGACGGTTCTTAGCCGCCATGTGGGTGCTGTGGCCATGTGGGTGCTGAGGATCGAACCCGGGTCCTCTGCAAGAGCGTCGGTGCTCTTAACCGCTAGGCTATCTCTCCAGCCCCTCACCTCTTATTCTTATCTACAGCTGTGGTTTGCCGTCTTAGCTAAGTGCTAGTCACCTGGAGAGCTTCTGTAACTTGGGATGACTGGCCTGTGTTCGTTACATCACACGCTCTGAGGACTCAACCTCAGCACCTGGAAGCTCCCCAGGTAATTTCCTGGAGTAGATAAGATGGAGGACCACTCAGTACCCCGCACCCCACATCGGGATCCCGGGGTTTATCACTGAACATTTCCCCATTCACATCTTCACTTCCTCTCCCTCCTCTCTGCCATGTTCTCTCCTAAAGGCCCCAACCTTGGAGCAGTTCCACCCACGGCACACTTCGATTCGTGCACATGAAAGGCACAGAGCTCTGCTGAAATTTGTCAGCGTTCAGTGGAGGGCAGGTGGTACCTAAGGCGCTATCTGGTGGAATTTAAAGAATACCAGGAATTCACTGTGACCCATCAGCCCACTAAGTGCTGATCAAAGAGGGAGAATGAAGAATCTAACATGCATTGAAGTGTTACAATGAATCAACAGAATCTGGCTGGTAGTTTGAATTAGATATCCGTTCCTGATCCAACCAACTACAACTGGAGGGAGGTAGGGTCTGTAGGACAAGGGTGACTAACTGGAAGGAATGAGGGGACAGCTTGAAAAGACAGACACACAGTGACCAAGGCAGACCATGCAACAGTCAACAGTTGCTTGCTTCTTTCTTTCTTTTCTTTCCTTTCTTTCTTTCTTTTCTTTTCTTTCCTTTTCTTTCTTTCTTCTTTTTTCTTTTTCTTTCTTTCTTTTCTCTTTCTCTCTTTCTCTTTCTCTTCTCTCTCCTCCTCTCTCTCTCTCTCCTCTCTCCTCTCTCTCTCTCTCTCTGCTCTCTCTCTCTCGTTTCGTCTCTATCTTTCTTATAGTTGTTTTTTTCGAAAAAGCCGAGCCTCGTTTTCTTCCTCATGAAAGACAGGGAAATATGAAGATCCTGAGCTTCTGGGGGCTAAAGGACTCTACAGTGGGGAGGAAGAAATGGAGGAGCCAGACACAGAAAGCAAAAGCTTGGGAGGCGCTCCACTCCTTACCTCCCTACTACCAGGCCAAGATCTTTCATTCCTGTTTAACAGTCTTCTACAACTTCTATGATTTCGACTGCAGCTTGCAGGGCTACACAGAAATCATCTTTGACTAGTATATTACCAGAGCAGCATCCTGTGTTACAAGAAAAGAACAACAATGCAGGAGTGTTAGAATATCGGAAGAATGTGGAGAAGGTCAGAAAAGATAAAATACTGGGGGTGGGGGGCTCGAGGGAAACAAAACATCTTCAGGTATAAGATGAGAAACTAGAACTCTGTCTGTCACATCTTCTGCCTGGAAAACAAAAGCGATACATAGCACCATCGTGAAACACAGGTGTTACTACAGAAAAGTGTCTCCAGGTGACTGCCCAAGGGTATTCACCTGTCGAACAGCATATGCCTGTCAGATGAATCAGAGCTGGGAAATTTAACACAAGTACCTTGTAGGGCTGAAATATGTTTTACTGGAGAGGACGGTAGCCTGTGAATTTGTAGGCGGCGTGGGGCTTGTGTGGTTTGCGCGAGAATAAATAAACAGGGTAGCAAAGAACAAAACAAATTCCTAATTCTTCTCTTCCACAGCGCTTACAATTTAGTAGCTGGGCTTAAGTTTTCAAACAGGATAAAAGATGATCAGTAACAACATCAACTAACGGATCAATGTATACCTAGGAATGGCTACAGATTTTCCTCACACATAAAAGAGTATGCATAAAAGCTTAGTGTGCTTATTTCAAGGAAAAACTCAAGCAGCATATATTTCCTCAAGCAACTCAGGACTGCATTCATGGAACTGGGTAGACTGATTCATTGACAAGCCTGCTCTCCACTTCCTAGGCTTCATTTAAGCTTCCAATTGTAATCACCCAAATGCCCTACTTAATGATTAAGAACAAGAAATCTAGGCCAATGTAAGGACTGTATTAAGCTAGCTGTGGCAGCACACACCTGCAATGCCCTTAATACATCGGAGATTGAGTCAGGAAGTTAGGAGTTGAGTGTCGCACCTGAGCTACCTACGACCCTGTCTCCTAAGCAAATAACATAAATAGGATGCATTCAATAGTGTGTTGGTGCTTTTACGCAGAATGCCCAACCGTGACAAGGACCCACGGTCTTCAGGACATCATTTTTCTCTTCTTCACTCCCAGTACTGCTCTATAGGTGTTATCCTTGGAGGGTGAGTTCAGAAACTGAGGCAGGAAGAGGGAGCAAACAGAACAAGATTCCCAGGACAGACCCTGGAAACCTGGAACTTGACCACTCACCTTGGAAAGTTGAAGAAGTGCCCCTTTGACCCAGGCCACCAACCCCCAAATTATGTAAGAAAAATGGTTCTTGCGATAATGTATCTTGGACAGTCCTTGCAACTCTGATCAGAACAAAACACTAAAGCATTGGTCTCTCATGTCTCCCTTGGGAATCTCCAAAGATGTGAAATGCTTTTCCTCCTAGAGCATTCTAGGGAAACTTCAGATTTCCTGGAACTATTTTGTATAATTTATAAAGAGCCACAATAATTCACACACCACAGACTCTACTAATAAAAAAGATGGGAAAATATTTGAATTATACAGAAAGCTTTCTGACAGGGAGATTTATGACTCCTTTGAACAGCACAAGAGAAAGAAATGTGTTAGAAGATATGTAGCAATATAATGGATTACATATGGTAAATGGAACTATGCTTGTGGGAATCGAACCTGGCCACACCATGTTCCTCCTACTTTTTGTCTACCAAGTAATGATTATAAGATATGTGTTTGCTTCCTGTTGTTTTGCTCATTCATTTGTTGACTCAATAACATCCACTGAGTGTCTGCTCCTATGTACTGACACTGTTGCAGGTGCCAGGGTGGAAAGAGAAAAACAATACTAATAAGAACAGTGTTTCCTGAGTGCTTGCTGCATGACTGTCTCCTAGAGTTCTGCAGCAAGAATATGAGTGACATTTTCCAGAAGAAGAAACTGAGGCTTGCCTAAAGCCACATAAACTGAGAGGATGCAGCAGCAGTCAAGCTAAAAGTGGCCATTTGCTGTTTTGATTTTATGTATACCTTCCTTCAGTCATGGTCACTAGGACCCCATAGACTCCCAAACAACATTCCGGTCGTGCCCATTGCTTCTGACCCCCCACACTGATGGGTGAGCCCCTTAGTATTTGCTGGTTCCGATGCTACATGACTTAAACTCATTTAGGACAAAGCGATACAGGAGGCTGGGTACTGGCAGGGATAGCTTCTTCTCTACTGGCTAGTTTTCATCATGCTGGAAGGTGTCACACATGTACTGGAGTAAAAAAAAAAAAATTCATTAATCTATGAGTTTGTGCCATATTTTTGAGCTTATCGTGACCCAGTCCTGGCAAGAATGGCCATGGGTGCAAATAGTGGTATAAATAGTATAGGCGTAAACAACCACTTTCTGATTGTTGGTTTTTAAGGCTATCTACAAGACAGAACTCATACCTAGCACCATTAACAGGGCCAAGTTTAGAATTAATTCGAAGATCTCCAGCTGCCAATATATTCTTGGCACATACTAGACTTGATAAATATTTGTTAAATAAAAATTGCTAAATCAAAAACTGAAAAGTATTTGCTCAAATTTAATAATTAAAAATAAATGGTATTAAATTGAAAAATAATGAGTTAGATAACTGAATACATGACAATATTTGTTAAATGAAAAATAAGTCACCAGATAGTTTAATTTTATAAACAGCTGTTGCCTACTTACTTTATTTGCTGGATGTGGTTTTGAAGAATCTTACTCTTGCTGATTGCTTATAAATACCATGTTGGTTACCCTTGATAGCCTCACCCCAATTGGCCGAGCCTGAAGCTTTGGTACATAGGTCCTCACAAATAAAGCCTATATCTTTTAAAAATTTACTTATTTAATTTTTATTTTTTATGTGTTGCTGTGTGTTATCCTTCAGTATGCAAGTTGTACCTGATTGTTCCAACGCCCATTAGAGGCCAGACGAGGGCATTAGATCCCCTGAAAATAGAGTTAAAAATAGTTGTTAGATACCACAAGGATGATGCAAACTGAACCCTGGTCTTCTACAAAAACAGCCAGTGCTCTAACTGCTGAGCCATTTTTCCAACCCATATATCCTGATCAGAAAACGGTTGGGCTAGATCAGTCCAGGCTCAAAACTCCTTTTCCTCCATGAATTATTTATAGCCTGGTCAGGACTGAAGCTGTTGAAGCTTTATAAGCTGATTGGACTGGAGTGTTATGCTTCTGCGTGTAACTTTAAAAAATTTTTTAATTTTTAAATTTACTTATTCTTTAGTGTATGAATGTAATGTCAGCGGCATGGACGGGTCTGTGCACCGTGTCATGCAATGCCGCGGAGGTCAGAATGAGGGCATCGGATCCCCTGAATTGGAGTTCTTCCTGGAATTGAGTTAAAGATGGTTATCAGCCGCCATGTGGGTTGTGGGGATCGAACCCGGGTCTTTCGCAAGAGGCAGTTGGTGCTCTTACCTGATAGGCCATCTCTTCTCTCCGGGCCCCAGTGGGTAACCTTTTTAAATGCCTAAGATTAATGAGGGTGAAAGGAAAAGGTTTAGAGGAGAAGTGTTGGCGGCACTGGGGGTCCCATCCCTTGTCTGAGGTGGCCCGTGGTATGATCATTGATGACCACAGCTCTGGGCTTGGTTTCAAAACAGCGTCAGAATGCATGGTTTTCCAACCAGGCCTAGGCCCTTCCTCTGGGGAACCAAGAGGGATCATTTACTCAGTTCTATTTGGAAGGATTGTTTCCTACCATTAATGTGCTTGAAAACTCACCCACTGTCCAGATGTGTGGGTCCTCCTGCCCTCCTTTCCTCTAATGAGAAGTCATTGGCATTAAAACTGAAACAAACCTCGACAATTTTCCCACCCCTTCCACACTTTTTTGATATGTACAACTAGGTTACCCTGAGATGTAAAATTCTCTGAGACCCAAAAGACATGGAGAATCCTGAGCACTAGCACTGGTGTTGAGAAAACAAATGACTTTAATGATTAGTAAATAATCTTCCCAGTCAGGTGGATCCCAGTGATTCGCCATCCATGTAATTAAAGCAAGACACACTAACTGGCAGAATGTTAATCTATATATCATTGCATAATATTTTTCAGTAAAACTTGGAAGGAGTTCAGAGAATTGGATGACGTTGCTATAACAAACCCTTTCTTTCCCCTCCGCTTATTTTTGTGAGCAAGGTTTTTGAGAACTCACATCTCTGAAGCAACAGATGGGCAGAAACCTAATGCTCAGCTCTGCCTCCTTCTAGGAGATGAATTGAAGTGGGAAATTTTCCAGATGGATCCCAAGATCATCAGGCCGGCTCTTTCCCCATCGATCCAGATGACAGATAGACAGTTGCAGATGTCTTTTCTCACATCACAGAGCTGCTAGGAGAGGTATAATCACCCCAAGAAAGAGGGTGGGGAATAGAGAGATCCTTCCTCCCACCACGGGAACTACTTGTGTTTCATGGGCTGGAATTGAGAATGTAGAACTGAACCCACAGAGCATCTGAATTAAGAAGTCAGCTGCATCCTCAAGGTCACATGTGAGAGTGTTGCAGAAGACTACGAGGATGAACTTAGGGGATTCTTTTCCAGAGAGGACGGCAATGTCAAACACAAACTTTGCAGAAATCAAACAGACCTATGAGGCCACACTCTGGACATATCTCCCATGATCTATGAAGCACTGGAGCAGCCCAGACGGGAAGATTAACCACCCCCAGGAGAGAGGATGGCAATGGTTTAGATTGTGAAAATGAACTAAAAATATCTAAAGCCAAAAGTAAATAAATTCTAACTTGAAAATAGTCAAGGATATCAATTGTTTTGCTTTTCAGTTACTTGAGGGAACTCAGAGTGTAAGGACTTCTGAAAGTTCTGAGGTCACTGAGGTCATGCATGTCACAGATATGTTGCGTTATTATTTCAAACTTTTAGGAAAGCAACATACTGTACATACGTACATAATTCCTGTTTCAGACACATTATCTTATAACCAAATTATGCTTACAACATTACCGGGGAAAATACATATCAATGTTTAATTACATTGTCTCTTGGGGAAAGAAAAAAGCAACATCCTAAAGTCTAAGAACAAATTCCAGAGATTGACATTAAATCCTATTTAACATTCACTGACTCATCTAACAAATTTTGATTCCCCTGTTCTCACCGGAGCTGAGGGAGGCAATGTGTAAACAGGTAAGCACAGAACTAAAACAAGTGTTGGGGAAAATAAGAACCATATAAGGTGGTGGCAAGCAATGGACGAAGATTCATAGAAAGCTAATGAAGCACGCAATTCAGAGCTCTTCCTCCATCTACACCAGCCCCTCCTGAAACCCTGTGAGGGGTACTATAGCACTGGGCTGAAGACACGTATGTACACCTATATGCCACACAGATATGCGCTATACACACAGATTATCTTACCTCACATACACCATAAAGACAGATCCATACTAGGGGCCACTATAATACACATGACAGTAGATATACTTTTCACCCTACCTACATCCACAGAGATACCCCATTCATAACATAAATAACACTCCACCCTACGCCACCCCACACACCACCACACCACCACAAACACACACACACACATTCAAATACGCTTCTTAACCCCTCACACAAGATATACCCCCCATACAGACACCCACACACAGCACATACGTACATGTTATACAGATATAATCCACCTTCCCACATATGCCCTACAGATGCACCCCACCATACATACACATATACCACAGATGCACCCATCCAAACATCACATAGAACATCACACACAGGGATGCACACATTACTGACCTTTACAGTATTTATTACTTCACCACACCTCTGCACATATAACAACACAGCATGCATCTTTGAACTACAACACACAGATACCCACCACATAAATACAATACACATCATTCATACAGCTACAGAGAGATTCTCATACAGGTATCCTCGTGTACACACATGCATCACAGAAACACCCCGCCACACACCCCATGTACAGACCCACCACAGATATACTCTGTCATATATCACAAAGCCAAAACACTTGAAACATTTCCAAATCTCAAAGCTAATTTGAAAAAAATTTGATATTTCTTAAATACTAAAATTTGCTTGACATTACTAACAATGAATAATAAAACCAAAGAGATAATTATCTTTTATTAAATAGAAAACACCATACAATCATTGTCACATGAGAAAGAATTCAAAGAGAATGTGGCCAGAATTGTAGGGAAACCTAACGTTTATATGGCAGTTAACCAATAAAAATGTGTTTCCGGGTGTGGGGGCGCACGCTTTTAATCTAGCCTTGGAGATGGAGGCAGAGGGCAGGAGGATCTTTGTGAGTTCAAGGACAAGCTGATCCAGCTAGGGCTACATAGCAAAATCCAGGTCAGCTGGGGCTACAGGGTAGACCCTGTCTCGAAAAGACCAAATAAATAAATAAAATAAATAAAGTGTTGCTTTGTTGGGCATGGCGGTATGCTTTAATCCAACACTCAGGAGGCAGCGCAGGTGGATCTCTATGAGTTTCACGCCCAAGCCTGGTCTATATAGCCAATCCAGGCCAGATAAGACTACAGGGAGTCCCTGTCTCAAAAAAGACAAAAAAATACATATATAATAATAATTACAAAATCAACATAACATGATTTTAACAAAATAAAATAAAGTTTCTTTGCCTTGACAATTTTTTACAAATAACAAAAAATATCCAATTTGTATAAAATATGAATTATGAGGCAGCAGAATTAACAATATAACTTTCAAGTAAATCTGGGAATACTAAACCACACAGTAACAACTAACAAAGAACAGCATCCACAGGATCGTTCCTCACAATGCTTTGGATCATGCCTCTTCGGCCTTATTTCTCCCTTGCAGGGCTCCTTCTCTCATTCCTTCCCTTCCCCCCCTCCCTCTNAAGGAAACACATAGAATAGAAAGAAAGAAAGAAAGAAAGACAGAGCAACCGTTGACTGTTGCAATGGTCTGCCTTGGTCACTGTGTGTCTGTCTTTTCAAGCTGTCCCCTCATCCTTCCAGTTAGGCACCCTTGTCCGACAGACCCTACCTCCCTCCAGTTGTAGTTGGTTGGATCAGGAACGGATATCTAATTCAAACTACCAGCCAGATTCTGTTGATTCATTGTAACACTTCAATGCATGTTAGATTCTTCATTCTCCCTCTTTGATCAGCACTTAGTGGGCTGATGGGTCACAGTGAATTCCTGGTATTCTTTAAATTCCACCAGATAGCGCCTTAGGTACCACCTGCCCTCCACTGAACGCTGACAAATTTCAGCAGAGCTCTGTGCCTTTCATGTGCACGAATCGAAGTGTGCCGTGGGTGGAACTGCTCCAAGGTTGGGGCTTTAGGAGAGAACATGGCAGAAGGAGGGAGAGGAATGAAGATGTGAAGGGGAAATGTCAGTGATAAACCCCGGATCCGATTGGGTGCGGGGGCGCGGTGGTGGGGTCGTGCGGGTACTGAGTGTTTCCTTCCATCTTATCTACTCAGGAAATCTACCTGGGGAGCTTCCAGGTGTGAGGTTGAGTCCTCAGAAGTGTGCTGTATGTGTAAACGAACCACAGGGCCAGTCATCCCAAGTTGCAGCAACGCCTCCTCCAAAGGATGACTAGCACTACCCCGCTAACCTCCACCTTTAGATCGCAAACCACAGCTGTAGATAAGAATAAGAGTAGGGGCTGAGAGATAGCCTAGCGGGTTTAAGAGGACCGACGCTCTTGCAGAGGACCCCGGTTCAGCTCCTTTTCTTTCTTTCTCTCTCTCTCTCTCTCTCTCTCTCTCTCTCTCTCTCTCTCTCTCTCTCTTTCTTTCTTTCTTTCTAATAGTTGTTTTTCGAAAAACCAGCCGTTCTTCCTCATGAAAGACAGGGAAATATGAAGATCCTGAGCTTCTGGGGGCTAAAGGACTCTACAGTGGGGAGGAAGAAATGGAGGAGCCAGACACAGAAAGCAAAGCTGGGAGGCGCTCACTCCTACCTCCCTACTACCAGGCCAAGATCTTTCATTCCTGTTTAACAGTCTTCTACAACTTCTATGATTTCGACTGCAGCTTGCAGGGCTACACAGAAATCATCTTTGACTAGTATATTACCAGAGCAGCATCCTGTGTTACAAGAAAAGAACAACAATGCAGGAGTGTTAGAATATCGGAAGAATGTGGAGAAGGTCAGAAAAGATAAAAATAACTGGGGGTGGGGGGTGGGAACTACAAACATCTTAAAGGTATAAGATGAGAAACTAGAACTCTGTCTGTCACATCTTCTGCCTGGAAAACAAAAGCGATACATAGCACCATCGTGAAACACAGGTGTTACTACAGAAAAGTGTCTCCAGGTGACTGCCCAAGGGTATTCACCTGTCGAAAGCATATGCCTGTCAGGATGAATCAGAGCTGGGTAAATTAACCAGCAAGTACATTGTAGGCTGAAATATGTTTTACTGAGAGACGGTAGCCTTGAATTTGTAGGCAGGAGTGGGCGTGCGGAGAATGAAAAACAGGGCTAGCAAAGAACAAAACAAATTCCTAATTCTTCTCTTCCACAGCGCTTACAATTTAGTAGCTGGGCTTAAGTTTTCAAACAGGATAAAAGATGATCAGTAACAACATCAACTAAAGGATCAATGTAACCTAGAGAATGGCTTACAGATTCCTCACACATGAAAAGAAGTATGATAAAAGCTAGTGGTGCTTATTTTCAAGGAAACTCAAGCAGCATATATTTCCTCAAGCAACTCAGGACTGCATTCATGGAACTGGGTAGACTGATTCATTGACAAGCCTGCTCTCCACTTCCTAGGCTTCATTTAAGCTTCCAATTGTAATCACCCAAATGCCCTACTTAATGATTAAGAACAAGAAATCTAGGCCAATGTAAGGACTGTATTAAGCTAGCTGTGGCAGCACACACCTGCAATGCCAATACATGGAAGATTGAGTCAGGAACGTTAGGAGTTTGAGGTCGCCTGAGCTACCTAAGACCCTGTCTCAGAAAGCAAAACATAAATAGAATGCATTCAAAGTGTAGTTGGTGCTTTTAAGCAGAATGCCCAACACCGTGACAAGACCCAGTCTCAGACATCATTTCTTCTCTTCTTCACTCCCAGTACTGCTCTATAGGTGTTATCCTTGGAGGGTGAGTTCAGAAACTGAGGCAGGAAGAGGGGAGCAAACAGAAAAAGATTCCCAGGAAAGACCCTGGAAACCTGGAACTTGACCACTCACCTTGGAAAGTTGAAGAAGTGCCCCTTTGACCCAGGCCACCAACCCCCAAATTATGTAAGAAAAATGGTTCTTGCGATAATGTATCTTGGACAGTCCTTGCAACTCTGATCAGAACAAAACACTAAAGCATTGGTCTCTCATGTCTCCCTTGGGAATCTCCAAAGATGTGAAATGCTTTTCCTCCTAGAGCATTCTAGGGAAACTTCAGATTTCCTGGAACTATTTTGTATAATTTATAAAGAGCCACAATAATTCACACACCACAGACTCTACTAATAAAAAAGATGGGAAAATATTTGAATTATACAGAAAGCTTTCTGACAGGGAGATTTATGACTCCTTTGAACAGCACAAGAGAAAGAAATGTGTTAGAAGATATGTAGCAATATAATGGATTACATATGGTAAATGGAACTATGCTTGTGGGAATAACTTGCCAACCATGTCCTCCTACTTTTTGTCTACAAATGTAATGGATTATTAAGATATGTGTTGCTTCCTGTTGTTTGCTCATTCATTTGTTGACTCAATAACATCCACTGAGTGTCTGCTCCTATGTACTGACACTGTTGCAGGTGCCAGGGTGGAAAGAGAAAAACAATACTAATAAGAACAGTGTTTCCTGAGTGCTTGCTGCATGACTGTCTCCTAGAGTTCTGCAGCAAGAATATGAGTGACATTTTCCAGAAGAAGAAACTGAGGCTTGCCTAAAGCCACATAAACTGAGAGGATGCAGCAGCAGTCAAGCTAAAAGTGGCCATTTGCTGTTTTGATTTTATGTATACCTTCCTTCAGTCATGGTCACTAGGACCCCATAGACTCCCAAACATTACAGGCTATTGCCATTGCTCTTACCCACCAAAACTTGATGGTGAGACCCTATTATTTGATGGTAAGATGCTACATACTTAACTCATAGGACACAGAGAAAATGAGCTGGTACTGGCCTGGAAGCTTCATCCCTACTGGCTAGTGTTCATCATGCTGGAAGGTGTCACACATGTACTGGAGTAAAAAAAAAAAAATCATTAATCTTATCCAGTTGTGAATTCTTTGAGCTATAGTGACCAGCCTGGCAAGAAATGGCCATGGGTGCAATAGTGGTATAAATAGTATAGGCGTAAACAACCACTTTCTGATTGGTTTTTAAGGCCTACTCTACAAGACAGAACTCATACCTAGCACCATTAACAGGGCCAAGTTTAGAATTAATTCGAAGATCTCCAGCTGCCAATATATTCTTGGCACATACTAGACTTGATAAATATTTGTTAAAGAAAATATTTAGCTAAATCAAAAACTGAAAGTATTTGCTAAATTTAATAATTAAAATAATGGTATAAATTGAAAATAATGAGTTAGATAATTGAATACATTGAAAATATTTGTTAAATGAAAAATAAGTCACCAGATAGTTTAATTTTATAAACAGCTGTTGCCTACTTACTTTATTTGCTGGATGTGGTTTTGAAGAATCTTACTCTTGCTGATTGCTTATAAATACCATGTTGGTTACCCTTGATAGCCTCACCCCAATTGGCGAGCCTGAAGCTTTTGGGTAAATAGGTCCTCACAATAAGCCTCATATTCTTTTAAAAATTTACTTATTTAATTTTTATTTTATGTGTTTGAGTGTGTTACCTTCATGTATGCAAGTGTACCATGTGTCCAAGCCCATAGAGGCCAGAAGAGGGCATTGTCTCTTGGAACAGAAATTATGGATGGTTATTAGCTAGCATGAAGGTGCTGGGAGCTGAACCAGGCTCTCTCCCAGTGTCTCAACCTCTGAGCCATTTCTTCCACCCCATAAGCCTTGTATTCAAAAACTGTGTGCTAGATCATTCCAGGGCTCAAAACTCCTTTTCCTCCATGAATTATTTATAGCCTGGTCAGGACTGAAGCTGTTGAAGCTTTATAAGCTGATTGGACTGGAGTGTTATGCTTCTGCGTGTAACTTTAAAAAAATTTTTTTAATTTTTAAATTTTATTTATTCTTTATGTGTATGAATGTACTGTCGGCATGGAGGTCTGTGCACCTGTGTCATGCAATGCCGCGGAGGTCAGAAGAGGGCATCGGATTCCCCTGGAACTGGAGTTCTCCTGGAATTGGAGTTACAGATGGTTCTCAGCCGCCATGTGGGTGCTGGGGATCGAACCCGGGTCTTCTGCAAGAGCAGTTGGTGCTCTTAACTGCTAGGCCATCTCTCCAGCCCCAGTGTGTGTAACTTTTTAAATGCTAAGATATATGAGGGTGAAAGGTTAGAGGAGAAGTGTGGCCTGGGCACTGGGGTCCCATCCCTTGTCTGAGGTGGCCCGTGGTATGATCATTGATGACCACAGCTCTGGGCTTGGTTTCAAAACAGCGTCAGAATGCATGGTTTTCCAACCAGGCCTAGGCCCTTCCTCTGGGGAACCAAGAGGGATCATTTACTCAGTTCTATTTGGAAGGATTGTTTCCTACCATTAATGTGCTTGAAAACTCACCCACTGTCCAGATGTGTGGGTCCTCCTGCCCTCCTTTCCTCTAATGAGAAGTCATTGGCATTAAAACTGAAACAAAAATCAGACATATTTTCCACCCCTTCCAATTTTTCTGATATGTAAAACCTAGGTTACCCTGAGATGTAAAATTCTCTGAGACCCAAAAGACATGGAGAATCCTGAGCACTAGCACTGGTGTTGAGAAAACAAATGACTTTAATGATTAGTAAATAATCTTCCCAGTCAGGTGGATCCCAGTGATTCGCCATCCATGTAATTAAAGCAAGACACACTAACTGGCAGAATGTTAATCTATATATCATTGCATAATATTTTTCAGTAAAACTTGGAAGGAGTTCAGAGAATTGGATGACGTTGCTATAACAAACCCTTTCTTTCCCCTCCGCTTATTTTTGTGAGCAAGGTTTTTGAGAACTCACATCTCTGAAGCAACAGATGGGCAGAAACCTAATGCTCAGCTCTGCCTCCTTCTAGGAGATGAATTGAAGTGGGAAATTTTCCAGATGGATCCCAAGATCATCAGGCCGGCTCTTTCCCCATCGATCCAGATGACAGATAGACAGTTGCAGATGTCTTTTCTCACATCACAGAGCTGCTAGGAGAGGTATAATCACCCCAAGAAAGAGGGTGGGGAATAGAGAGATCCTTCCTCCCACCACGGGAACTACTTGTGTTTCATGGGCTGGAATTGAGAATGTAGAACTGAACCCACAGAGCATCTGAATTAAGAAGTCAGCTGCATCCTCAAGGTCACATGTGAGAGTGTTGCAGAAGACTACGAGGATGAACTTAGGGGATTCTTTTCCAGAGAGGACGGCAATGTCAAACACAAACTTTGCAGAAATCAAACAGACCTATGAGGCCACACTCTGGACATATCTCCCATGATCTATGAAGCACTGGAGCAGCCCAGACGGGAAGATTAACCACCCCCAGGAGAGAGGATGGCAATGGTTTAGATTGTGAAAATGAACTAAAAATATCTAAAGCCAAAAGTAAATAAATTCTAACTTGAAAATAGTCAAGGATATCAATTGTTTTGCTTTTCAGTTACTTGAGGGAACTCAGAGTGTAAGGACTTCTGAAAGTTCTGAGGTCACTGAGGTCATGCATGTTAAAGAATATGTGGCTTTATTATTTCAAAACTTTTAGAGAAAGAACATACTGTACCATAAGGTACATACTTCTGTTTCAGAAAATTATCTTATTAACACAATTAATGCTTACAACATTACAGAATATACAATCAAGTTTAATTAAATTGGCTCTTGGGGAAAAGAAAATCAACATTCATAAATTCTAAGAACAAATTCCAGAGATTGACATTAAATCCTATTTAACATTCACTGACTCATCTAACAAATTTTGATTCCCCTGTTCTCACCGGAGCTGAGGGAGGCAATGTGTAAACAGGTAAGCACAGAACTAAAACAAGTGTTGGGGAAAATAAGAACCATATAAGGTGGTGGCAAGCAATGGACGAAGATTCATAGAAAGCTAATGAAGCACGCAATTCAGAGCTCTTCCTCCATCTACACCAGCCCCTCCTGAAACCCTGTGAGGGGTACTATAGCACTGGGCTGAAGACACGTATGTACACCTATATGCCACACAGATATGCGCTATACACACAGATTATCTTACCTCACATACACCATAAAGACATACCCTACCTTGCCACATACATACACATGACATAGATATACTTCACCATACATACACTCCACAGATATACCCCATCATAACATAAATACACCCCACCCTACGCCACCCCACATCACACACACACACACACACACACACACACACACTTCAAATACGCTTAACCCCACACAGATATACCCTGCCATACATACACACCACCACACAGCACATACGTACATGTTATACAGATATAATCCACCTTCCCACATATGCCCTACAGATGCACCCCACCATACATACACATATACCACAGATGCATCACATCAAATACATCACATAGATACATCACACACAGATGCACACATACTGACCCTACAGATATACTTCACACACTCTGCACATATACCAACCACAGATGCACTTGAACATACACACCACAGATACCACCACATAGTACATACACAATCATCATACAGATACAGAGAGATATCATACAGGTATACTACGTGTACACACATGCATCACAGAAACACCCCGCCACACACCCCATGTACAGACCCACCACAGATATACTCTGTCATATATCACAAAGCCAAAACACTTGAAACATTTCCAAATCTCAAAGCTAATTTGAAAAAAATTTGATATTTCTTAAATACTAAAATTTGCTTGACATTACTAACAATGAATAATAAAACCAAAGAGATAATTATCTTTTATTAAATAGAAAACACCATACAATCATTGTCACATGAGAAAGAATTCAAAGAGAATGTGGCCAGAATTGTAGGGAAACCTAACGTTTATATGGCAGTTAACCAATAAAAATGTGTTTCCGGGTGTGGGGGCGCACGCTTTTAATCCTAGCACTTGGGAGGTAGAGGCAGGAGGATCTTTGTGAGTTCAAGGACAGCCTGGTCTACAGAGTGAGTTCCAGGATAGCTGGAGCTACAGGGAGACCCTGTCTCGAAAAGACCAAAATAAATAAATAAATAAATAAAGTGTTGCTTTGTTGGGCATGGAGGCTCATGCCTTAATCCCAACACTCAGGAGGCAGAGGCAGGTAGAGCTATATGAGTTCAAGGCCAGCCTGGTCTATATAGCAAGTTCCAGGCCAGATAAGACTACAGGGAGTCCCTGTCTCAAAAAGACAAAAAAATAATAATAATAATAAATAAATCAAAATAACATGATTTTAACAAAATAAAATAAAAGTTAATTTGCCTTGACAATTTTTTACAAAATAACAAAAATATCCAATTTGTATAAAATATGAATTATGAGGCAGCAGAATTAACAATATAACTTTCAAGTAAATCTGGGAATACTAAACCACACAGTAACAACTAACAAAGAACAGCATCCACAGGATCGTTCCTCACAATAGGCTTTGAGATCCTGCCCTTCGCCCTTCTTTCTCCCTTGCAGGGCTCCCTTCTCTCCTTCCTCCCTTTCCCCAACTTCATTCTCTCCTGCCTTTTTTCCTTCCCTCACCCTTCCTCTCACAAGTGTCCACTGAGGGATTGCTTTGTGGTAGGCACACACACAAACGGTGGTCAGAGATCACCAACAAACACACTAACTGCAATTGTGTTTGCTACTGAGAGAGAAGCTGTGAGATAAGAAAGCAACTGTCAGGAGACCAACCTACCTTGGGGAGTGTGGTGGTTTGGATGAGTGTCCCCCATAGGCTCTAGGTATTCAGACATTTGCCTCCAGTTGGTGGCGCTGTTTTTGGAGGTCATGGAGGGTGTGGCCGTGCTAGAGGAAGTGCGTTGCTAGGGGCAGGCTTAGTGAGTTTAACAAGCCTGGTGGTCTACAGTTACTTCCTCTTTGCTTCCTGTGCTCTTTGCAAGATGTGACCCTCGGTTTGCTGCTCCAGATCCAGCCACCACGCCTTCCACCACAATGGACTAATTCCCTGGAACCGCCAATCGTAAGCTCAAATAAACTCTTCCTTTTATAAGTTCCTTGGTCTGGTGCTTTATCACAGCAACAGAAAAGTGACTAATACAGGGAGTTAGGAAAGGTCTCCCTATTGAAGTAGCCTCAAGAGTAGACCACTGTGAATTTTAGGGTAAGGGTAGAGCAGAGGGTAGCTCCAGGCAGGGAACAGCATTGGCAAAGGCCATGGGATGGGAAACAGAATGGTCTCTGAGGAAAGAGACGATGGAGGAATGAGGGAAAGGTGCTGACAGAGAAGCAAGGGAGGTAGGTACAGGTTCTGTCACAAGCACCAACATGCCATGATAAAGGACTTTGGATTTAATCCTAAGGGTAATAGGAAAATGGTAAAGGGTTAACAAAGTTGACTGAGCAGCACTCTGTTGTGAGTGATGATGGCCACAGATCCCCATTGCCTATCCATCTAGTGCCCTGAACTAAAAGAAATCAGTATTTCCAGGGCTTCATAAGCCTACTCAGTGTCCTAGCTTGCTTTCTATTGCTGTTAAAGCACTCTGATGAAAATCAACTTGGGGAGGAAAGGATTTATTTGGCTTACACTTGCACGTAAGAGTTCACTGAGCAAAGTCAGGGCAGGAACCTGGAAGAGGGAACTGAAGCACAGACCATGGAGGAAAGCTACTTACTGGCTTGTTCCTCTGGCCTGTGCTCAGTCTGCTTTCTTCTACAACCAATGACCACCTGCCCAAGGGTAGCACCACCCCCAGTGGGCTGAACCCCCAACATCATTCCATCAAGAAAATACCTCATAGATGTCCCCACGGCCAATCTGTTAGAGGAAATTCCTCAACTGAAGTTTCCTTTTCCCAGGTTTGTCAAGTTGACAACTGAGACTATCCACCAGACAGTTACCAACAGACACACAAGCTTGTCAGTCCTTTTACTTTCTAAAAATATTTATTATTTTTTTTTATTTCGTATGTATGTGTATTGCTTGCCTGCATGTAAGTGCACCCATATCACGCAATGCCGACAGAGGTTAGAAGAAGGCATTGGATGCCCTGGAACTGGTATTACAACAGATATTAACCCACCATGTGAGTGCTGGGAACTGAACTTGGGTCCTACACAGAACAGCCAGTGCTCTTAACTGCTGAGCCCTCTCTCCAACCCTTTTATCTTGTAGCCAAACATGGTAGCATCCAATAGGCACTGTCTGGAATCTTGTTTTTATTAACAATTGTTCCATTTCGGTACACACAGAACTGCCTCCCTCCTTATCCTCAGGCACCAGATTGTGCAGTGTATGGCTAGTCCTCCTAGAGTGGACATTGAAGCCATTCCCAGGCTTCTGTTCCTCATACTATGCCACGGTGGATGCTCTAACACACTTCTATCAGGAAGTTTCCTAGAGGGGGAACTTCTGGGATGGAGAGTATGCTCATCTGGAACTTTGGTAGACATTGCCAAAATGCCTCCCCTCAAAGTGATATTAGTTTACACAACAAACAGTCAGAATGTGGCAGGTGAAAAATGAGGATCACAACAGAGTTTTAATTTGAGCTCCTTTTATTAAAAGTGAGCCTGTGCAGATTTGCTCTGATTAGAGCTAGAGCTTGTTATGAATTAAAAATGACCCAATTAGGCTGAGAGCCAAGCAGGAGCCTACAGCTAGAAATAACGACTCGTCGTTTCAACAGCTTTTGAAAACAAGCCTGTGCTAGGCATGCTCCTGGCTCTGATGAATCTGAGGTATGGAGCCTGGGCTGCCCTGGACTCTAATGAAGCAAGAGAGTGGGCAGCTCACACCTCAATTTCATGTGCTATTAGAAAAGGGAAAGGATATAAAACACGGGCACACAGAGCATGGCAACTACCAAGCCACACTCTTGACACAGGATCTCCTTGTAACCTCATCTGACCTGGAACTCAGTATGAAGACCATGCTGGCCTTGAACTCACAGAGATCCACTTGCCTCTGCCTCCCGAGTGCTAGAATTAAAGGCGTGCACCACCTCGCCCAGCTACCATGTGGGGAGTATGGATGACCCAAAGGGAAAAAGCGCTTAAAATGACAACTTCATTTTAAAATTCTGGGACTACTGTCAAATTTACATAGGGACCTCCAGGTCAACCTGCTGTGTTTACCTGCCCATCCCCAGGTTCATTTATGCTCTATTCTTTTTGTTTGTTTAAAATATTTTATTTGTTATTTTTATTTTATATGTATGAGTGGATTGCTTACATGTGCACTCATATCATGCAATTCCTACCGAGGTCAGAAAGCATCAGATTCCCTTGAAACTGGAGTTATGTGTTGTTGTTGTTGTTGTTGTTGCTGTTGTTGTTGTTGTTGTTAGCTACCATGTGGGTGCTGGGCATCAAACCTGGGTCCTCTGCAACAGCAGCCAGTGTTCCAAACTAGTAAGCCATCTCTTCAGCCCCCATTTACAATATATTCTAATGGGTCACTTTTGTCTTCAAAGTGTAAAAGCACATTCTGTCTTGAATTAAGAAAAAAATACTTTTGCACTTACAACTTTTTTTTTTCAGAAGGGTCTCCTGTAGCCCTGGCTGGCCTTGAACTTGCTGTATAGCTGGAAGATGACCGTGAATTTCTGATCCTTCTATCTCCACCTCCTGAAGGCTAGGATCACAGGTGTGTGCCACCACACATCATTTATGCAATGCTGGAGCCTGAGCCCAGGGCCCTGTGCACACTAGACAAGCACTCCACCAAACGACCTCATATCTCTCAGTCCCTGCACTGAAATATTTTTAAATACTTTAAAATCTGCTTTATCCTTCTGGTTTGTTGTTTTGTTGTTTGTTGTTGTTTTGGGGTTGGTTTTTTTTGTCTTTTCGAGACAGGGTCTACCTGTAGCCCCAGCTGTCCTGGAACTCACTCTGTAAACCAGGCTGGCCTTGAACTCACAAAGATCTGCCTGCTTCTGCCTCCCCAAACGCTAGGATTAAAGGCGTGCTCCACCATGCCTGGCTTCCTTCTGGTTTTTGCATGATACAGTTCACCATCATTTGAAACTGGAGACACAGGGCTGGAGAGATGGCTCACCAGTTAAGCGCACTGACTGCTCTTACAGAGGACTGGGGTTCGATTCTCAGCACCCACATGGCAGCTAAGAGCTGTCTTGGGCCAGGCGTGGTGGCGCATGCCTTTAATCCTAGCATTTGGGTAGGCAGAGGCAGGCAGATCTTTGTGAGTTCAAGGCCAGCCTGGTTTACAGAGTGAGTTCCAGGACAGCTGGGGCTACAGGTAGACCCTGTCTCGAAAAGACAAAAAAAAAATCCAACAACAACAACAACAACAACAACAAAAAAGCCAGGCCAGCCTGGTTTACAGAGTGAATTCCAAGCCAGCTGGGACTAAAGGGAGACCCTGTCTAAAAAACAAAACAAAACAACAACAACAAAAAAAACTGGAGACACATTCTGGGAAATACATGCTTAATTTTGTCCTCTTGGCCACATTATAGCCTGTACTTTTACAAATGTAGATGGAACATAGGCTACATGAGGAGAAAGGTGCATACAGTAGAGCTTATTGCTATATGGGGGCTAAAGGGAGACCCTTATTGCCTGAGAGCCATGATGAAAAAAATAGCACAAGATTAAATCAAGCTCAAGCCAGGTGTGGTGGTGCACGTCTTTAATCCCAGCGCTCGGGAGGCAGAGGCAGGTGGATCTCTGTAAGTTCAATGCCAGGCTGGTCTACATAGTGAGTTCCAGGACAGCTGGAGCTACAAGGAGACCCTGTCTATAAATGAATAAATAAATAAATAAATAAATAAATAAATAAATAAATAAATAAATTCAAGAGAAAGTGGTCCAAATAAGAAACCTGGTAGCCGGGCGTGGTGGCGCGCACCTTTAATCCTAGCACTTGGGAGGCAGAGGCAGGCAGATCTTTGTGAGTTCAAGGCCAGCCTGGTCTACAGAGCGAGTTCCAGGACAGCTGGGGCTACAAGGAGACCCTGTCTCGAAAAGACTAAAAAAAAAAAAAAAAAATAGAAACCTGGTAAGCACAAGGTATTTGAGGCTGCATACTGTTTTACACTCAGGTTTATTTTCATATAAGGAGTATACTCTAAAATAATGATTAAGGGGGCTGGAGAGATGGTTCTGTGGTTAAGAGCATCAACTGCTCTTACAGAGGACCCAGGTTCACTTCCCAGCACCCACATCCCACTGAAAACTATCTGTAAATCCAGATGCCCTCTTCCAGCTTCCATGGGCAGTGCACCACACATGGTGCACTTACACACATGCAGGCAAAACACTCATACAGAGAAAAATAAAATAAATTTTAAAATAAAATAGCTGGGCATAGTGGCACATGCCTTCAATCCCAGCACTGGGGAGGCAGAGGCAAGTTCAAGGCCAGCCTGGTCTACAGAGTGAGTTCCAGGCCAGCTGGGACTAAAGGGAGACCCTGTCTCAAAAAGACCAAAAATAAATAAATGAATAACTAAATAAATATTTTAAAAATAAAAATAAAATAACAATTAAAGGTCAGCAAGATCCTTCAGCCAGTAAAGGCACATACCACTAAGCTTCACGATCTGAGTTCAATCCCTGGGAACCACACGGTAAAAGGAGAGAACCAACTCTGCAAGCTGTCCTCTGACTGTCACATGTGTGCTGTATGTAGCATGTGCATAACACACACACACACCATAAATAAATAAATAAATAAATAAATAAATAAATAAATAAATAAATAAACTCAAAATTTATTTTAAGCCAGGCATGGTGGCACACACCTTTTTAATCCCAGCATTTGAAAAGAGAGCTAGGTAGATCTCTGTGAGTTAAGGCCAGCCTGGTCTACATAGTGAGCTCCAGGCCAGATGGGGCTACAGAGAGACCCTGTCTCAAAAAGACCAAAAGAAAAATTTTGTAGTAATTACTAAATAGTACAAACCAGTAACAATTATTTGCTGTTACGCTGTACTACGTACTGTACATAGCAATGTGCCATAAGCTTTATAAGATGGCACTATGTTAGGAACGGGTCAGAAAGAGTTAATCAGAAGGAAGGATTTAACTGAAATATTGAGTTAATTAAAGCAAGCCTGGTTCCCATGACTACCTTAACCACAAGAATACAGTCATGCCCTGAGTTCCTAGTTCCCATAACTACCTGAGGGCAGGATGAAATTTCCCAGCCCTGTAGGAGTGCTTCCTACCCCCTAAGGAGCCCCTTCCCCTCCAAGGGGCTTCACGCTGCTAAACACAACCAATCAGTTTAAAGGTCACCACTGCTTGCATTGTGTTTCCATAGCCTTGCAATTACATTTCTGTAATATCACCAAAATTCCTCTAGTTTGTGGTTTTGTCTTTAAAATCTCTCTTGTAACAGATAGGCAGGGTCACACTCATCCCTCCGTGGAGTGGGTGCATCCCTGGTCCACCAGTTTTCTCAACTGACTCCCTGGTGGACCAGCAAATTAAATAAATTTTGTTTCAAAGATTGAATCCTGGGCTTGAGAGTTTTTCTGTGCAATTTTCAGACCCGACAACTATAATCAATCTGTTTCTATCAGCTACACCACAACCGTGTGAGTAGAGAGTTGAACCCCTGATATGACCAGGAGACAGGAATTTCCCAGTAGCTTCATAATCTTATGTGATCATCATCATATATACTACCCATAGTTGACCAAAATGTTGTGGGGCAATGCATGACCATATGCCTTGGTGCTTGCTTAGTGATACTTAGTACCAAACTGGATTAGAGACAAAACAGCCTATCCACTTTCAAAGGACTCAAAGAACAAAGAATCAGCCTGGCAGTCAGAAAGAGAAAGTCCTATGTTTTCACCTGTTTCCTGTGTTTTCAGGAGGAAAGAGACACCCCGGAAGTGCCTAGCACCTGGAGCTGAAGCACCACAGGGAAGTTTGTGACACCTAAACAGCTGGGAGCTACACTGAAAGAGCTAGATGACAAAGGAGCCTGGCCACTGTTGGTGGTGCTGCAGGGCAGGGAGATGGGGAAGATGCTTCAGTTCAGCTCCTCCTGGCTTCTGTGACTCTGGCTGACCAGAAGCCAACTGGCAAGGGAGCTGAGCAATGAAGTTTGCCGGGTCAGCTTCCCAAGATTCCCAGGAAGAAAGGGCTAGGAGCAGGCCTGTCAAAACAAGGCTGAGATCTGCGTGACAGGCAGGCCATCCTAGAATTTTTGGACGAATCATCCATTTGCTGACCTGTCAATTCACCCCAGCAGCACCTCTGTACCTATCTCCCGGCTGTGGCCTCCTCTGTTCCATTCTCTCTCACCTGAGCAGCAGGAAGGACTTTGTGCCTTTCTTCCTCACCTCCATTCTTTCCTCTTCAAACTACCCTCCTCATGACACGATCCAGAATGAGTTTTTACACAAGCTGGACTGAGTCCCAATCGCCCATGCCTAAACCCAGGTCCTCTGGGTCCTTCACAGTCTGACAGCAGCATAACTTTCCCTCACATTCTCCTGTAGTGTTTTGGCCACAAAAGGGGAACTCAGGGCTTTATAAACTTAGTGTGGTCCCTCGTGCCCATATCCTTTGTACTTCTTTTTTTAAAACATTTTTATTTATTTATTTATTTATTATTTTTATGTGTATGAGTGTACTGTCTGTATGTAGATTGGTACACCCGTGTCATGCAATGCCGTGGAGATCAGAAGAGGGCGTTGGATTCCCCTGGAACTGGAGTTAAAGACAGTTCTTAGCCACCATATGGGTGCTGGGAATCGAACCAGGGTCCTCTGCAAGAGCAGTTGGAGCTCTTGACCGCGGAGCCGTCTCTCCAGCCCCTCCTTTGTACTTCTTTAAAGATCCCCACTTTCCTCTTTCTTCTGGACTTTTTCAAAGTCAGGAGTCACTCCTTAAGGAAAAATGTGCTCAGCTTTGCAGGCAAAATTAACTACTCCCAGTGCTGTGTTCGAATAGCGAGTGGGTCGCTGTGGATATAGTTCAATTGTTGTGCTTTCCCGTTCATGGCTCCCATTGTTTATGCTGCATTCTGATTGGTCTTAAAAGTCCCAGTGCTCTCCTCCATCACAGTTCTACTACCTGCTTTTGTAAATAAAGCTTTATTGGAGCAGCTAACTGAGTGGTTGTCACAGAGGTTCACAGCTCACAAAGCCTATAACATCTGCTCCAAGATTTCAACATTTTAGCCCAGTGGGGTTTTTTTTTTTTTTTTACATATAATAGACATTCCCTAAATGTTCATTGAATTATGTAGAAAGACACATGTACATATATTCAAGAATAAGAGAGGGCAGGGAAGAAGGCTGGAGAGATGACTCAGCCAGTAAAGTGTTTGCTGCACAGGCCTGGAGACCTGAGTTAGAATCCTCAGAACTTGGGTAAAAAGCTGGGCATTGGCTACAAACACTAGGGAGGCGGGGTGCAGAGACAGGTGCATCTCTGAAGCTCATGGGCCAGCCAGCCTAACCAAATTGATGAGATTGGGGTTCAGTGAGAAAACTTTGTCTCAAAAAAATAAAAGTAGAGAGTGATCAAGAAAGACACCCAACATAAACCTCTCACTCCCACATGTATATGTGCACACATGCATCTACATGTGTGCGCATACATATATACCCTTGTATATACCCACATTAACAAGTACATATGCCACACACATTTGTAGACACACACACCAAAAGGAGAAGAGGAGGAAGAGGAGGAGGAAGAGGAGAAGGAGGAGGAGGAGGAGGAAGAGGAGGAGGAGGAGGAGGAGGAGGCGGCAAAGGCACACTTCGGGGTCAATGTTGAGATGGTTTAGAGGGTAGAAGCACTTTCACCAAGGCCGAGGGCCTGAGGCCTGAGTTCAGTCCCCAGGACCCACAAGGTGGATGGAGAGAAGCAACTCCCATAGGTCATCTTCTCAATTATCTTACACATGTGCACATACACACAATAAGTAAATGTAATTAATTTTTTTTTTCTTTTTTGACACAGGTTCTCCCTGTAGCACCAGCTGTCCTGGAACTCACTGTGTTGACCAGGCTGGCCTTGAACTCACAGAGATCCGCCTGCCTCTGCCTCCCCGTGTACCACCATGCCCACAAAGTCCTCAAATTTTTAAGGAATAAAGCCATGCTTATATGAATATTAACACAATTCACTCCCTAGTACTGAGAGAAAGAGAGAAGGAGGGAGGAAGGGAGGGAGGGAGGGAGGGAGGGAGAGAGAGAGAGAGAGAGAGAGAGAGAATATGGAACACCCAAAAGCAAGGAGCAAGGGAGACTTTCATAAATGTGAAGGATTGTTTTTGGAGAAATAGTCGTGGCTGTTTTAAAACAAATGAACTCAAAGATGTTCTATGCCTGTGCTGGATCCAGTTCAGTCGCTGAGCCGCTGAGCTACCTTCCCAGGTCTGGAATGATTTCCTAATTTCATACAAAGAAGATTGGTTTACCCTAAGGAAGAATATGTTCACAAGGGGAAAAAGATTATTTTTCTGCTTCTATTAGCACAGAGTGTCTGGAACTCTGGAGGTCTGAGACCACACACAAGCTGGATGTGAGAGAGGTGTATGGATGAGTCAAAGAGTAGCCCAAGAGCCTCAGTACCCCGTACATGTGCAAAGAGGGGCAGGGCGAGCTAGGTACCCCAGTACATGTGCAAAGAGGGGCAGGGCGAGCTAGGTACCCCAGTACATGTGCAAAGAGGGGCAGGGAGAACTAGCACTGGCAACACTAAAAGTTTCTTTGTTTTCCTATTGAATACTTAAATAAATAATTTGAAAATTACACTAACAAAATATTTTCCATGAGCCTAAAAATAACTCTGTTAAGCACACTCAAAGACTTTACACACGAAAGAATTGTGCCTGCATGTAAAGTTGACTGGAGAGATTTCATTCTTGAGTAACAAACAGGACTAAATGTAAATTCATTCATGTGATGTTGATGAGTAGACTGTATAAGCTTATTAAATCTTAGGAAATAATGTTTCTTCCTGTTATATGCCTTTGATTATGGCTTTTTTTTCTTTTTTTGTGGTGGGTGGGCGGGTGGTGGGGGGTGGGGGTGGTGGTGGTGGGAGTGGGTGGCGGTGGTGGTAGTGGCGGCTGTATGATTATGGCTTTTAAAAGTTTTTGTTTCATTTCTTTTTCTTGATGTGTATGTGTGTGCCTGCCTGACTGTATGTGCACCATGTACTTGTAGTGACCACTAAGGCCAGAGAGGTCATGAGAGCCTCTGGAGCTGGAGCTACAGACAGTAGTGTGCCACCTGCTACAGGTGCTGAGAACTGAACCCCGGTCCTCTGCAACAGCAGCAAGTGCTACTCTCACTGAGCCATCTCTCCAGACCTTTGAAAAATCTATATTCACATGGGTGTATGCATGTGAAAATTATAAAACAAATTGGGGGAGTTGTGTCTAATCTTTGTAAGTATTATATATTTTTTTTAATTTTGTTTTTTTTTTTTTTTTTTATTTATTTGTTTGTTTGTCTTTTTTTTTTCAAATGAAGTTTGTGCACCCATGTTGTGCAAATGCTTTGGACGGTCCGCGGAGGGCGGTGCAGAATTCGCCCTGGTCGGAGTTCCTCTGGTAGTGGATCAGCGGTTCTTGTACCACATGACTTCGGGTTGCGTGAGATCGACACCTAGGTTGCACTCTGCAAGCTTAGATTCGCTTGGCTTAAACTACTGCTAGGCATCTGTCCAGCCACATCCATTAGTGAGAAGTTGGTCTTACTTTGCCACCATGCTATGACAAGAATCTAGCTCAGGATAACAACAGGCTTCCAACTTCTACAAAAAGTGCATTAGTACCTGTTTGTAAACAATCAACAGATAAAACCAAATAGTACCATGGGACTTTCTTAAAAATTGGAGATTCTCTGGGACCTGGAGAGGATTGACCTTGAAAGGGGATAATGAAGCGCACCGATGGCCTTATTGCCACTCTTCCTGCAGAGGACCAGTTCGATCCCACACACCCACATGGCGGCTAAGAAACGTCTGTAACTCCAATTCAAGGAGGAACTCCAGTGTCCAGGGAATCCGAGACCCGCTTCTGACCTCCGCGGCATTGGCCAGCGACACGGGTGGCAGACCTGCATGCAGACAAATACTTCATACACCATACAAAAAAAATAAAAAAAAAAAAAAAAAAAAAATTGGAGATCTCGTATGGACTTAAGCTTCCTTATGTGGCCAAGAANATTGGGTGTGTGCATGTGAAAATTATAAAACAATTGGGGGAGTATGTGTGCTATCTATTGTATATTAAATTTTTTTTAATTTTTTTTAATTTTTTTTTTTTTTTTATTTATTTTTTTTTTTTGTTGATGTATTTCATGCAAATGTGTTTGTGCACCCATGTTGGTGGCAATGCTTTGGCGGTCGGGCAGGGCGTGAAGTTCCCCTGGGCTCGGAGTTCCTCTGGAAGTGGGTAACGGTTTTCGTATGCCACATGGACTCGGGTTGCGGTAGACTCGACCCAGGTCTGCATGCAGGGCTCTAGATCGCTTACATAACTGCTAGGCATCTGTCCAGCCACACCAGTTCAGGAGTTGGTCTTATCTTTGATCACCATGTTGAGCAAGGAAATCTTAGCTCAGGTACAACATAGCTTCCACTATAATCTACAAAAAGTGACTTAGGTACCTGTTGTAAAACAATCACAAAACACAAAACGTCCGTGGGACTTTCTTAAAAATTGGAGATCTTCTTGGGCACTGGAGAGGATGACCTAGCCAAGACTATAAAGAGCCCACCAGCTCCTTAGCACTGTCTTTCGCAGAGGACCGGTTCGATCCCACACACCCCATGGCGGCTAAGAAACCGTATGTAACTCCATTCCAGGAGGAACTCCAGTTCCCAGGGAATCCGAGACCTCTTCTGACCTCCGACGGCATTGCCACGACAACGGTGAGCAGACCTGCATGCAGACATACTTCATACACCATACAAAATAGAAATAAAAAAAAAAAAAAAAAAAAATTGGAGATCCGGTATGGACTTAAGCTTCCTTATGTGGCCAAGAACTAGGGTAAAAGGAGAGGAACCAGCTGGTACAAGGAGGGATCATGTCCACAGCATTCCATTTACTACCAAACTAAACAGAGGAGTCACTACTGTGGTTAGAAGTTGGCAACATGGAACTAAGTAGGAAAATGGGGTAGAGATATCATTAAAAAAACTTCAGTGCCCCCCCCCCCCCCCCCCCCCGCAAACTGGATGCCTAGGGGAAAGTTGGTCTGTTTTAACAGAAGAAGAATTAGATCAAAAATGGTTTAGGAATGCCAGGACTATCTGGGATAGAGCGAGGAAAAATGGCAGGGTAGGGCAGGATCGTAGCCTGGGGTGAAGAAGTCCCTCCACCCTCTTGGGAATCCCTCTGCATGGCTGGGCCAGCGGGGGTGGGGGTGGGGGTGGAGGTGGGGGTGGGGATGCCTCTGTAACCACCTAAGGCTGGTCTGGGCCTGCCAGGGATTCCAGGCAGGAGCAGAGGAGGATCACAGAAGCTTACCCTCCAGTCAGATGCAAGAGTAGAATAGCCAGTACTCTTAAATGCTGAGCCATCTCTCCAGTCTCAGAACTGACTTTTTAAAAATAGTATAGCCGGGTGTGGTGGTGCACACCTTTAATCCTAGCACTCGGGAGGCAGAGGCAGGTGGATCTTTGTGAGTTCAAGGCCAGCCTGGTCTACAGAGTGACTTCCAGGACAGCTGGGGCTACAGGGAAACCCTGTCTCGAAAAGAACAACAACAACAAAAGTATAAAAATAAGGGGGGTAGGGTGGTAAAGACTGATTTGGGAGAATTTTTTTTCTTTTTACAGTATGTATCACCTTTCTTCCCTCCTCCCCCAAAGACACAGTTTGCTATTCACTGAAACAAAAAACACAAATCAACAATTTTCTTCTTCTTCTCTTCTTCTCTTCTTCTCCTTCTCCTTCTCCTTCTACTCATTCTTTTTCTTCTTTAAGGCAGGGTTTCCCTGTAGCCCCAGCTGTCCTGGAACTCACTATGTAGACCAAGCTGGTCTTGAACTCACAGAGATCCATCTGTCTGCCTCTGCCTTCAGAGTGCTTGGATCAAAGGCATGAGCCACCACACCCAGCAAGTCAATAATTTTTAAGGAAAGTGAGAAAGATGGTTGAAGAAAATTAATGCATAATGTTTCACCTAATAAAGTGCAGCTGTCATAACAAATAGGCAAGATCCCGTGGTGTGATGGCACATGACTTTAATCCCAGGACTTGGGAGGCAGAGGTAGGAGGATTTCTGTGAGTTCGAGGCCAGCCTGGTCTACAGAGTGAGTTCCAGTACAGCTGGGGCTACAGGGAGACCCTGTGTGGAATAAACTACACCTTTTTTGAAGTGGACTTGTCATCAGACAAGCTTCAGGCTATAAAGATGGAGTCTAGTTTAATAGAGGGAGGGGCTATGGGCAAAGTGAAATTCTCCAGATGCTTCCTGAGAAGGAGAGTGCTGAGAATTTGGGGGAAGCTGCTGGGGCCTTGTTGGCAGTAGGTCCCTACGAGAGCAGCAGAACGTGGTTTTAGCTACCCACAGTGCCACCTAAGTACGCTTCCCTCATCATTTTGTAGGCAAGCCTGAATAAACTCTCCAGTCTTCCCGATATTAAGATTGGAGAGTCTGCTCCTTGATTTGCCTCACAACCTGGGAACCAGATAGCAGCAGAGGCCAGGGCAGGACTCCGCATGCATGGGTATCCCCCTGGAGGAAGTCTCTGTGACACCCTGTCTCAAAAACAAAAAAAAAAAAGGGAAGGAAGGAAGGAAGGAAGGAAGGAAGGAAGGAAGGAAGGAAAAACACCCTGTAAAAAAGAAAAAAAAAAAAAAAAAAAAAAAAAAAATTAATAGGCAAGTTCACATACTGCTATTTAGAAAACAGCTCTACATTAATCTGTTTTAATTTGTACAATTTTTACAGTTCTATGTAGGGTAGTGTTTTGTGGGGGGTGGTTTCTCTTTTTTTGTTTTTTGGTATTTTTGAGACAGGGTCTCCCTTTTAGTACCAGCTGTCCTGGAGCTCGCTCTATAGACCAGGCTGGTCTTGAACTCACAGAGATCCACCTACCTCTACCTCCGGAGTGCTGTAATTAAAGGCACACCGGCATGTTTTGTTTTTTTTCCCCCCTTAGGGATAATTTATAATAGTAAGAACTATCCCTTATGTTAGTGAGTTATATATGTACAAACAGAAACTAAATTGTAAACACTGGAAAGCACCATTGTGGCATAAACTTCATAGTAATATATTAAAATGATTGCAAGGGCTGGAGAGATGGCTCAGCGGTTAAGAGCACTGACTACTCTTGCAGAGGACTTGGGTTTGATTCCCAGCACCCACAGGGCAAGGGGTGGCACTCGCCTTTAATCCCAGCACTCAGGAGGCAGAGGCAGGCAGATCTCTATGAGTTCAAGGCCAGCCTGGTCTACATAGTGAGTTCCAGGACAGCTGGGACTAAAGGGAGACCCTGTCTCAAAAAAAAAAAAATGATTATAAATGGATGTGAAAATTATATCATTGTGAAATTTATCCTCCAGCTCCTAAGCTTTAGACATTTGTGTTAGTGCACAAACAGGGCCACTGTTAAGAGGTGTGAGAACAATGCAAATTTCTCTGCGACCCCAAATTATTACTTCTTTGTAACTTATTTTTCAGTTTAGCAAGTGCCTTTGATTTGGTGTGTTGATAACATGATATAATTTACTAAGTTGAATACTATTTCTACACACTTTTTAAAATCATCTTCTAGACAAAACATACAATAAAACCACAACAAAATTTGGGGAGACTTTAGGTCCTTTTCAGAAGTATTAATCATCATTAGCTATGTCTATGAGAAAAGTGTTTATTCTGGGGGCTAGAGAGATGGCTCACCAGTTGAGTTCTGACTGCTCTTGCAGAGGACCCAGATTCTCAGCATCCACATGGCAACTAACAACCATTCATAACTCCAGTTCCAAGGATTCCTATGCCCTCTTCTGACCTCTGCAGAACATTGCAGGTGTACCTCTCTACATGCAGGCACTATACTCATACACATAAAATAAATAGAGCCAGGTGTTGTGGCACATGCCTTTAATCCCAGCACTCAAGAGGCAGAGACAGGCAGATCTCCATGAGTTCAAGGCCAGCCTGGTCTACATAGTGAGTCCCAGGCCAGCTGGGGCTTCAAGGAGACCCTGTTTCAAAACAAAATAAAAAATATCTGGGCATGGTAGTGCATGCCTTTAATCCTAGCACTTGAGAGACAAAGGCAGGCAGATCTCTGTATGTTCAAGGGCAGCCAGGTCTACACAGTGAGTCCCAGGACAGCTGGAGCTACAGGGAGACCTTATCTCAAAAAGACAAAAAACAAACAAACAAATAAATAAATAAATAAATAAATAAATAAATAAATAAATAACGATTTGGTTGTTACCATTAGCCTTTAACTGCTTTAATCCCAGCACTCAGGAGGCAGAGACAGGCAGATCTCTGTGAGTTCAAGGCCAGCCTGGTCTACATAGCGAGCTCCAGGCCAGCTGGGACTAAAGGGAGACCCTGTCTCAAAAAGACAGAAAAAAAAAAAAAAAAGAAGTCCTACTCATTGTTGGTGAGAATGCAAAATGCCATAGATACTTTGAAGAACAGTATAGCAGCTTCTTACAAAACAGCCGGGTGTGGTGACACATGCCTTTAATCCTAGCACTTGGGAGGCAGAGGCAGGCGGATGTTTGTGAGGTCAAGGCCAGCCTGGTCTACAGAGACAGTTCCAGGACAGCTGGGACTACAGGGAGACCCTGTCTCGAAAAGACCAAAAAAAAAAAACCTAAATATGGGGGCTGGAGAGATGGCCTAGCAGTTAAGAGTGCCAACTGCTCTTGCAGAGGACCTGGGCTTGATCCCCAGCACCCACATAGCAGCTAAGAACTGTCTTTAACTCCAGTTCCAGGGGAATCCGACGCCCTCTTCTGACCTCCAATGCATTGCACGACATGGGTGCACAAACCTACATGCAGACAGTACATTTATATACATAAAAATAAATAAATAAATAATATTAAAAAAAAAAACTATGCAGAGC
>VZQC01014413.1:1122002-1148181 GCA_009823505.1 Rhizomys pruinosus | reverse complement strand
AAAAAAAAAAAAAAAAAAAAAAGAACACTTGCTGCTTTCCCAGAAAATGAGAATTCAGTTCAGGGCTTCTGATGCTCTCCTCTGCTCTCCACAGACACCTGCATGGACATGGTGCACATACAGACAAGCAGGTATACCTGTAAATAAAAATAAACATAAATATAGAATTTTAAACTTTTTTTTTGTCTTTTCGAGACAGGGTCTCCCTGTAGCCCCAGCTGTCCTGGAACTCACTGTGTAGACCAGACTGGCCTTGAACTCACAAAGATCCGCCTGCCTCTGCCTCCCGAGTGCTAGGATTAAAGGCGTGCGCCAACCACGCCTGGCAGAATTTTAAACATTTTTTAACTAAATATTCTCTATCATACAACCAGCTCTAAAGAAATCTGAGGGGCTGGAGAAATGGCCTAGTGGTTAAGACTGCTCTTGCAAAGGACCCGGATTCAATCCCCAGCACCCACATGGCGGCTGAGAACCGTCTTTAACTCCAGTTCCAGGGGAATCTGACGCCCTCTTCTGACCTTGGCATTGCACGACACTGGTGCACCAACCTACATGTAGACAGTACATTCATACACATAAAAAAATAAATAAAATTTTAAAAATTATATTAAAAAAAAAGAAATCCGAAAACAAGCTAGGAGTGTGGCCTGACCTAAAGAGGCAAAGGCAGGAGGATCGGGAGTTCAAGGCCAGCCTGGCTGCATACTGAGGCCCTATCTTAAAAGCAAAAAACAAAAACAGAAAGCTGCACATGAATATTTATAGAAGGTTTATACATAGCTGCTCAAACTTGCAAAGAACCAATTTCCCTTCGGTCAGTGAGCAAATAAACCATGGAACACTGAACTATTATTCAGCAATACAAAGAAATGAGCTATTGAGACACAGAAGGACAGAGAATCTTAAAACACTGTAAAGTCAAAGTCACCAGCCTGAAAAGACTACATACTGTATAATGCAACTGTATGACATTGTGGAAAGGATAAAACTATATAAACAGTAAGAAGATTGGGTCTGCGAGGGGCTAAAGGGAAAGGAAGGCTGGATAGGTGGCACACTGAGGGTTTTTAGGTCAGTGAAACTATTCTGTGTGATTCTATAATGATGAATACATGCCATTATACAATGTGTAGTGGGCCTTCTGTACCCACTGGGTTCTGTACTTGTAGATTCAACTAACCTCAGCTGCTCAATCTAGGTAGACCTACAATGGTTGTATCTGTATCAAACATGTAAAAACATTTTCTCCTCACTATTCTATAAACAATACCATTTAAATACTCTTAGCATAGTATTTATATCAGGAACTATAAGTGTGCTACAGATGACTTAAGGTATAGATAGATGATAGGTAGGTAGATAGATGATAGATAGATGATAGATATTTCATATGTAGTAAACCTGTGTACACAGTCCTATGTACACTGCCATACATATATAAAGTAAACATAAATATATAAAATATATAGGATTATGACATAGGTTGAATGAAACTACTACATCATTGTATACAAGAGCATCTTGGAATCCTGGAGGATGGATTTGGAAACAGTCTCCTAGGGATACTAAGATAGCTGTTCTTTTTTTTTTTTTTTTAAGGTCTTTCTTTTTTTTAATTTTATTTATTTTTATATGTGTATGAATGTACTGTCTGCATGTAGGTTTGTGCATCCGTGTCGTGTAATGCTGCGGAGGTCAGAAGAGGGTCTTGGATTCCCCTGGAACTGGAGTTCTCCTGGAATTGGAGTTACAGACAGTTCTCAGTCACCATGTGGGTGCTGGGGATCAAACCCGGTCCTCTGCAAGAGCAGTCGGTGCTCTTAACCACTAGGCTATCTCTCCAGCCCCAAGATAGCTATTCTTACAACGCAAAGGAAGAACTGCAAATTATAACACAGACCTCAGTAAATAGTAAGGTAAGAATACTGGCTCATTAACAGTAGCATATGTACCACACTAGTGCAACGTGCTAACAACAAAGGAAAATGGTGGTGATGAATAGGGGAAGGTGTTGAAAGAGTGGTATATGGGAACTCTCTACTTTGCATCAAATTTTTCTGCAAATCTAAATTGCCCTATAAAATCTATTGATTTAAAATGTGAGAACATGGCGTGCTCCCTCCGGAATGAAAGGCCACGAGGTCTAAGTTCTTCGGAGCAAAGTTTAATTCAGGGTAGCAGGGGCTAGGCTCAGGGGAGAGAGAGAGCCAAGCCCAGAATGGCGTCTGGCTTGGGAATTTAAGGGAGAAGGTGGGAGTGGGATTCAGTGAGGGTGGGGTGGGTCCGAAGGCAAGGCGGAAGATTCCTGAGTAATCAGTGGTGGCCTGCTTGGACCTCCGGTCTTAGGTGTCTCTGCATTCCAATGGGCTTCTGGATCTCACAACCTGACACTCACATGGCAGCTAAGGACTGTCTTAAGTCCAGTTCCAGGGGAATATAACGCCCTCTTCTGACCTCTGCATCATTGCATGACACGGGTGCACCAATCTACATGCAGACAGTACACTCATATACATAAAATGAAAAATTAAAAAAAATAAATAAAATACACTTCATTTGGGGGCTGGAGAGATGGCCTAGCGATTAAGAGCTGACTGCTGACTTGCAGAGGACCCGGGTTCAATCCCCAGCACCCACATGGCGGCTGAGAACTGTCTGTGACTCCAATTCCAGGAGAACTCCAGTTCCTGGGGAATCCGACACCCTCTTCTGGCCTCCGAGGCATTGCACGACACGGGTGCACAGACCTACATGCAGACAGTACATTCATACACATAAAGGAAAAATAAACAAATAAAATAAAAAAAATACATTTCATTTTAAAAAAATGTGAGAACATAAAATGGGCAACAGTAAAAGAATTAAATTATTCAAATGAAAATAAGTAACTATCCCAGCGTTTAAGAGGACAATAGAGGATTGAGAGTTTGGGGCTAGCCTGGGCTACATAAGTTTGACTTTATGTCAGAAAATAAATAAATATATTAAAAAACCAAAAAAGGGACTGGAGAGACAGCTCAGCAGTGAAGAGCACTGGCTGCTCTTGCAGAGGATCTGGATTTAATTCCCAGGACCCACGTAGCGGCTAACAACCATTCATAACTCTAGTTCTAGGGGAATCCAACACCCTCTTCTGATGTCTGTGAGCACTGCATGACACAGGTGCACTTATACATATGCAGGCAATACTTTCATGAACATAAAATAAAAATAATAAATAAAAATGTAAAAATTAAATAAAATAAATGAAGGGGATAACTGTGAAAATTCAAAACTAAATCAAGAAGGTAAACAGAAATTAAAACAATGGGAACTATCTTGGGGCATGGTGGCACTTGCCTTTAATCCCATCACTTGGAAGGTAGAGGCAGGTGTGTCTCTGTGAGTTGGGACAGCCTGGTCTACATAGCAAGTTCTAGGCCAGCTGGGGCTACAGGGAGACCCTGTCTCAAAAAGACCAAAAAAAAAAAAAAAATGATGGGAACTGTGCTGGATAACTTTAGTGTCAACTTGACACACTTGGGTTGAGGGACCCTCAGTGGGGAATTGGCTCCATTGGACTGGCCTGCAGCTGTGTCTGTGGGGTAATTTTTTGATTGTTGAGTGATACTGGGAGGGCCCAGCCCACTGTGGGCAGTACCACCCATGGGGAGGTTATTCTATATTGCATAAGAAAGCAGGCCGAAGACCGGCATGGTGGCGCACACCTTTAATCCCAGCACTTGGGAGGCAGAGGCAGGAGGATCTCTGAGTTCAAGGCCAGCCTGGTCTACAGAGTGAGTTCCAGGACAGCTGGGACTACAGGGAGACCCTGTCTGAAAAAGACCCCCCCAAAAAAAAAGAAAGAAAGAGAGGGGAAGGAAGGAAGGAAGGAAGGAAGGAAGGAAGGAAGGAAGGAAGGAAGGAAGGAAGGAAGGAAGGAAGGAAGGAAGGAAGGAAGGAGGTTGAGCATGGGCCAGGGGATCAAGCCAGTAAGCAGTATTCCTCCCTGACCTTTCAGCTCCTGTCTCCAGGTTCCTGCCCTGAGTTCCTACCTTGGGCTTCCTAAGTGATGAATTGTGACCTGGGAGACGTTAGATGAATAAACCCTTTCCTCCCCAAGTTGGGGATCAGACTGTTTTGTCACAGCAATTAAAATCAAATCAAACTAGAACAGGAACCAATATACATCTTTCAACAGTAATATTAAATATAAATAGACTTAACTTCCCAGTCAAAAGACACAGACTACTTGAATAAATTAAGAAAAAAATCCGATGGGTGTGGTGGTGTAAGCCTTTAATACCAGCACTAGGGAGGCAAAGGCCAGAAGATTTCTGTGAGTTCAAGGCCAACCTGATCTACATAGTGAGTTCCAGGCCAGCTGGAGATACAATGAGACCCTGTCTCAAAAAGACCAAAAACAAAACAAAATCAAAAGAAACAAAATGCATGTTTTTGTTGTCTACAAGAAACCCATCTCACCTTCAAGGATAGGTACAACCTTAAGTGACAAGTTGGAAAAAATATTCCAAGTCACTGGGCGTAGTGATGCATGCTTTAATCCCAGCACTTGGGAGGCAGAGGCAGATGGATCTCTGTGAGTTCAAGGTGAGCCTGGTCTACAGAGTGAGTTCCAGACCAGCTGAAGCTAAAGGAGACCCTGACTCAAAAACAAACAAACAACAACAAAAAAAAAAAAAAAAAAAAAAAAGCAAATGGCACTAAGAAGAAAGCAGGAGTTGCAATTCTAATATATGAAAAAATAGACTTCAGACTAAAACTAATCAGAAAAATCAGAAGAGATATTGAAGGTCACTTCATTCTTATCAAAGGAACAATTAACCAAGAAGCTATTACAATCATGAACATATATTCACAAAACTCTTGTGCACCCATCTTCACAAATACTATACTACAGGACTTTAAGGCACAGATTAATCCCAACTCACTAATAATAGAGAACTTCAATAACCCATCGTCTCCATTAGGCAGAAAAATAGGACAAAGAATAAACAGAGAGACATCTGAATTAAACAATACCATAAATCAAATGGACATAACAGACATTAACTGAATATTCCACCCAAGCACCAAGACACATACTTTCTTTTTTTTTTTTTAATGTGTATGAGTGTAAGCCGGGCGTGGTGGCTCATGCCTTTAATCCTAGAACTCCAGAGGCAGAGGCAGGTGGATCTTTGTGAATTCAAGGCCAGCCTGGTCTACAGAGTGAGTTCCAGGACAGCCGGAGCTACAGGGAGACCCTGTCTCGCAAAGACCAAAAAAAAAAAAAAAAAAAAAAAAATGTGTATGAGTGTACTGTCTGAATGTAGGTTGGTACACCTGTGTCCTGCAATGCTGCAGAGGTCAGAAGAGGGCGTCGGATTCCCCTGGACCTGGAGTTAAAGATGGTCCCTAGCTGCCATGTGGGTGCTGGGAATCGATCCCGGGACCTCTGCAAGAGCGATCGGTGCTCTTAACCACTGAGCCATCTCTCCAGCCCTGGAATATACTTTCTATTACGCACCCCATGAAACTTTCTCCAAAATCAACTACCTACTGGGGAACAAACTTCAACAAATTTAAAAAAAGAAAGAAAGAAAGAATTCCATGCATTCTGTCAGACCATGATGCAAGAAAGCTTAAAAATCCCTGGGATCCCCGCACTCAAGACACTGAGAAGGAGCTGTTGATCCCAGCACTCAAGAAGCCAAGATGGAGCCTGTGATCCCAGAACATTTTGGAGAAAAAAAAAAAATTAAAGGGAACAACAGCAACAAAAAAGACAATTACACATCAAAAGGGTCATCTACCATGATCAAGTCAACTTTTTTTTTATGTGTATGAATGTCTGCATGTAGGTTGGTGCACCCGTGTCGTGCAATGCCGCTGAGGTCAGAAGAGGGTGTCGGATTCCCCTGGAACTGGAGTTAAAGACGGTTCTCAGCCACCATGTGGGTGCTGGGGATTGAACCCAGGTCCTCTGCAAGAGCAGTCAGCACTCTTAACCGTTAGGCCATCTCTCCAGCCCTCAAGTCAACTTTATTCTTCAGGAATGGTTCATATACATATGTCAATAAATGTCATAAATCATATAAATGGACTCAAAGACAAAAAACACATGATCATCTCAATAGATGCAGAAAAGGCCTTTGATAAAATTCAACATGCATTTATGTTGAAAAAAAGTCCTAGAGGAAATTGAACTGGAGAGAACATACTGCAACATAAACAAAGTTATTTACAACAAACCCACAGCCAAAGTCATTCTAAATGGAGAAAAACTAGAAGTATTTGTTAGCCAGGGCCTGGGCTTGGAGATTGAAAGATGGTACCTACCACCCTTCTCTTCCAGTCAAAAGCCTACCTCATCTAGGCAGCTGATGCAACTTCCCTTCCTGATGTCACCAGGCACAATGAGAGCACAGCCGAAGACCATATATGGTTACATTCCAGCTTCATGATGAACATTAAAGACCTACTTTGTCCCCTCCCACTGCAACAGTTTTGCCCTTACAAGGACATGCTCTGTCTCACCACCATTACTTCATCTTCTCCTCCTCCAAACTTATAAAAACCCTCAGCCACAGCCCAAGTGCTGACTCCCCTGGTCTCCCTCTCTGAGACTGGTGGACCCACCCAGGAGTGTGTCCTAATAAACCTCCTTTTATACTTTGTTAATCTGGTTTGATCTGGCCTGTTTTGCATCGGGGAGAAAAAGCCTTTCAGTATTCTCCCTTAAAATCAGGAACTCAACAAGGCTGTCTACTCTCTCGACTCCCTTTTTTTTAATTTTTTTTTTTATGTGTATGAATGTACTGTCTGCATGTAGGTTTGTGCACCTGTGTCATGCAAGGTCAGAAGAACTGAAGTTAAAGATGGTTCTCAGCTGCCTGTGGGTGCTGGGGGTCAAACCCAGGTCCTCTGCAAGAGCAGTCGGCGCTCTTAACCACTAGGCCATCTCTCCAGCCCCTCAACTTTTTTTTTTTTTATTGATGCTTTGTGTATTTCATACATCATTTTCCAATTCAGTTCAGGCATATATCCCCTTCCCTTCCCCCCACCCCACCCCTACCCATCCCAGATCATGCATTCTGCCGTAACTTTTCTGCATCTTTCTCTGTTTTTTTGTTTTGTTTTGTTTTCATTTTTTTAACAATAAGTGATAATCTGTGAGTACAAGCATCCTTCATGTAAAACCAATTTGCGAGCAGTTGTGCCCAAACCCACACAGCTCATGGGTCCCACCATCCAGCAGGGGGGGCTTGTATGTTCAATCAAGTTGATCAAATGAGTGTCCAGTCTATATTGTTGTAGTTTCACCATTCACCCCAATCACAGCCCTTACATTCTACCGCGCCCCCTCTTCCACAGATTGTTCCCTAGGCTTAGAAAAGGGGCACAGGTGGATGAGAAGCAAAACAGTCTACTTTCTCTGGAGCTGTTGTCTTGGTCTCTAGTCAATTCTGGCTGTTTTCTTTCATGGGCTGCCAGCTTGTCCAGGCATAACCTTTCGATCCTACTAATGAAGCACATGCAATTAGATATATAGGTATTTAAACAGTATAATATATAGCCTTTCGATCCTACTAATGAAGCACACGCAATTAGATATATAGGTATTTAAACAGTACTAATTGTTATGGTAGGTTACTTTGGTATAGACACAGATGTTTGGATGGTATGTTAATCCATGAATTACATTTTCTTCTGTTAAGTATGACAAGGTCTTCGTGTGGCTTATAACATCTCCTAACCATTAGAGGATGTCGACTCTTTTTTAATGTAGTGCTTGAAACTCTTGCTAGAGCAGTAATACAAGAGAAGGAAATTAAAGGATTACTAACTGGAAAAGAAGATGTCAAACTATCCCTTTTTGCAGATGATATACTATATACCTAAGAGATGCCAAAATTCTACCCTGTAGCCCTGGCTGGCCTGGAACTCACTCTGTAGACCAGGCTGGCCTTGAACTCACAGAGATCCACCTGCCTCTGCCTCCCAAGTGCTAGGATTAAAGGCATGTGCCACCATGCCCAGCAGTAGCCTTTCTATATACCAATCACAAGCAATTGGAGAAAGAGTGGAAACCCTTCTATTCACAATAGCCTCAAAAAAATTAATATATAGTGGGATAAGCCTGACAAAAGACATTAAAGATCTCTACAATGAAAATTTTAAAACTTTAAAGAAAGAGATGGAAGAAGAGGCCAGAAGATGGAAGGACCTCCCATGCTCACGGATTGTAAGAATTAATATTATGAAAATGACCATCCTACCAAAAGCAATATATAGATTTCAATGCAATCCCAATCAAAATCCCCATGATATTCTTCACAGAAATAGAAAAAAAAAAAATCTTAAAAATCATATGGAGGCCAAAAGTCCCTGGATAGCTAAAGCAACCCTGAGCACAAAGAGCAGCAGCAGAGGGGGTACTAAACCATATTACAGAGGGCTGGAGGAGAGATGGCTCAGTGTAAGAGCACCAACTGCTGGGCTCTGGAGAGATAGCCTAGCGGTTAAGAGCTCCGACCGCTCTTGAAGAAGACCCGGGGTTCGATCCCCAGCACCCACATGGTGGCTGAGAATTGGAGTCTGTAACTCCAATTCCAGGAGAACTCCAGTTCCAGGGGAATCTGACGCCCTCTTCTGACCTCTGTGGCATTGCACGACATGGGTGCACAAACCTCCATGCAGACAATACATTCACACACATAAATAAATAAAATAAAATTAAAATTAAAAAATAAATAAATAAAAGATGCACTAAGGATCCCAACAGAGAGTTCTCAAAAAAAAAGAAATAAAGATGGCTAAGAATTATCTTACGTGTTCAACATTGTTAGTAATTAGGGAAATGTAAATTAAAACTACCTGAAGACTGGCTAAGATCAAGAGAACAAATGGAGAAAGGAAAACACTCATTAGCTGGTGGTGGGATTGCAAGCTTGTGTAACCCCTATGGAAATTCCTAAAAAACTAAAAATGAGGTGGCCCAATGGACCCTAGCACAAATGACAGAATGTATGAACTCCGGGAGGGAGGGGGGAAATGGGTATAAAGGCAATTAAGACTAAAAATTATGTATGACATACATAAAAAATTTCAACAAAAATCTTATTAAAAAAAACAAACTAAACTGGGCCTGGTGGCAGAGGCAGGCAGATCTCTGTGAGTTCAAGGCCAGCCTGGTCTACATAGTGAGCTCCAGGCCATCTGGGGTTACAGGGAGACCCTGTTTGTCTGAAAAACACCAAAAAAAAAAAAAGTAATAAATAAATAAAATAAACCTAAACCTAAAAATGAGGCTGGGCATGGTGGCATATACTTTAATCCCAGGACTTGGCAGGCAGAGGCAGGTGGATCTTTCTGAGTTCAAGGCCAGTCTGGTCTACATAGTGACTTCCAGCTGTTGTTCCGGGGACAGCCTGTCTCAAAAAAAAAAAAAAAAAAAAAAACCCTAAAACTGAACCTGCCATTCTGGTTCTACCACTCCTTGGCATACACCCAAAGGACTCATCCTATTGCAGAGGTACGTACATCCATGTTTGTTGCTGCTCTTTTCACAATAACTAAGAGATTAGGAAGCAACCTAAGTGTCCCTCAACTGATGAGTGCATAATGAAAATGTGGTACACTTACACAATGGAGTTTTACTCAATGGTAAAGAAAGATAAAATCAGGAAATTTGCAGGTAAATGGATGGAATTAGAAACTGTTATGCTAAGTGAAGTAACACAGACTCAGAAAAACAAATGACATATGTTCTCCCTAGTTTGTGGATCTTAGCATCATATCCTTACATGTGAGTATATATCCTGATGTAACTGCAGGAACATGGAAAGGAGTCACAGACGTAAAGGGAAGGATCAGCTCCTCCTCACCCAACAGCAATCAGCTGTCAGTATTTCTTCAGCGACGCTGGGGCCTGCTGCCCCTTTCTCCAGTTTCATGCAGGGTTTTTGTCTGCTTGAGTTCACATAAATCTTATGCATGTTGACACCATTGTGTATGAATGTAATGCCTGCATGTAGGTAGGAGCGCCCATGTCCTGCAATGTCCGTACAAGTCAAAAGAGGGTGTCAGATCCCCTGGAACTAGAGTTACAGAAGGCTGTTAGCTGGCATGGGGTTGCTGGGAATTGAACCCAGAACCTCTGCAAGAGCAGACAGTGCTTTTAACTGCTTAGATATAACTAGCCCCCTTAAAGACTTTGTTTGTTTGTTTGTTTGTCTTTTTGAGACAGGGTCTCCCTATAGCCCCAGCTGTCCTGGAACTCACTATGTAGACCAGGCTGGCCTTGAACTCACAAAGATCCGCCTGCCTCTGCCTGCTGAGTCTTGGGATTAAAGTGTGTGCCACCATGCCCAGCCTCATTTTTTAGGTTTAGATTATTTTATTTATTTATTACTATTTTGGGGGGTGTTTTTCAGACAGATGGGGTCTCCCTGTAACCTCAGCTGGCCTGGAGCTCACTATGTAGACCAGGCTGGCCTTGAACTCACAGAGATCCGCCTGCCCAGCTTAAAGTTTACTTTTTTTTTTGGTCTTTTTGAGACAGGGTCTCCCTGTAGCTCTGGCTGGCCTGGAACTCACTCTGTAGACTAGGCTGGCCTCCAACTCACAGAGATCCGCGTGCCTCTGCCTCCCAAATGCTAGGATTAAAGGCGTGCGCCAAAGTTTACATTTTTTAAGAGTTTATGACTTGGGAGGCAGAGGCAGGCAGATGTCTGTGAGTTCAAGGCCAGCCTGGTCTACAGAGTGAGTTCCAGGACAGCCAGAGCTACAGGGAGACCTTGTCTCAAAAAGACCAAAAAAATATAAATAAATAAATAAATTAATTAATTAATTAATTAAAAAAAAGTCTTTATGGAAGCCAGATGGTGGCCCATGCTTTAGTCCCAGCCTCCTGTCTTTGCCTCCTGAGTGCTGGGATGAAAGATATGCACCACACCTGGCCAAAATTCACTTATTTATTTATTTATTTATTTATTTATTTTATTTATTTATTTTTGGTCTTTTTGAGACAAGGTCTCCCTGTAGCTCTGGCTGTCCTGGAACACACTCTATAGACCAGGCTGGCCTTGAACTCACAGACATCCGCCTGCCTCTGCCTCCCAAGTCACAAAGACTTTTTAAAGAAAAACCTTTCATCCCTCTTTGCTTAACTTTTCAACAAACCCAGTAGGCCGCACCTGTGTGGCATAGTTTTAGGGAAGTTTCTGTCCAAACTCATGTTTGTGGACCTGTTCTAAAATCTAAAATCTGAAAGACCTTGATCAAGTCTGAAGGTGGTTCATTCTTACAGACAAGGCTTAAACATTCCCAGGGGAATCAAAAAAAAAAAAAAAAAAAAAAAAAAAAAGCACTTCCAGGGCACTGACATGTAGCTCAGGGGTAAAGCATTTGCCAGCAGCATGTACAAGGCCCAGGATTTAATGGAGGGGAGCAGCACAGTATTTCAATTTTCCAATTTAAATCAGTTCTAAAGTATTCCCAGGTCCTCCCCCTTCTCAGACTGACTCTAGGTTCTGTCTCCCCAGGACAGGGTGGTTACACAGCTAGCAATCTGCCCTGCCTTCCTGTTCTTCTCAAAGATTTAACACCATTCACGCTTTCCTGTCTCCTAACCCCCCCCCCCCACCTGGCTTCCTTTTATGGTCCCTGTATCAATGAACTAGCCATCCAGATACCACCGTGACAACGTTCTCTACTTCCATGCTGAAGCCAGCCCCAATCTGTGAAAATTCACCTCCTTCCCATCCTCTCCACTTCTGTTCCTGACACATGGTTGTTCCAATCACCTGCTACCCTGCCTCCCCAGAGCCTGTCTAACCTCAGCCAAACATGTTTACCAAGCTCCGGTAAATACAGAAAACAATGAACACATAGCACGCCCCTTCCATAGCCACTATCATAGATCTTCTGCAGACTTTTTTCTTGACTGAAACTCTCTTCTTAGCAATCCTAACTTCTTCACATTTCTGCTGATGCATCAGTTCCCGTGAAGCTTTGTGACTGTGACTGGTCAAATCTCCCTTTCCTAGCACTTTGTGCGCCTCTTTAATGGAGCTCATCAAGTTGGAATCTGATCTCCACCTGGATTATTATAATGTCTTACTAACCTAAATCATACAGGCCTGGCTCAAGTTTAATTTTTTTTTCTCTTCATTGCATTTAAACACTATGTACCAGCACTGTGTCTGGTACATAATGGTTACTCAAGAAATATTTACAAGCTGGGCGTTATAGCAGCCACTTGTGCGTGTGTGTGTGTGTGTGTGTGTGTGTGTGTGTTTGTGTGTGTGTGTGTGAGAGAGAGAGACAGAGACAGAGACAGAGAGACAGAGACAGAGACAGAAGAGACAGAAAGACAGATCGACAGAGAGATGGTAAATAAATGTATAACTAACCAGGAATACCAACCAAAAGTAAAATAAAGCACTCTCTTGGGAAAAAAAGAGCATATTAAAAATCCAGCACTTAGTAGGTGCACAATATCATAAAAGTTCACCTACTCTCTGGCCCTGACAAAGCTGGCATCTGCCGTCTGCCCTCTATGGTCTATGGAGACCAGGTCCAAAGCAGCACAATTCGCTTCCAGGATGCCAATGACAAAAGGTTTCTTTTTGTCTGTTTCTGCTTCCTAACATTCTTTGCTTCATGCAAATTTATTGTGACCACATAAGACATATCAAGTGAAATGAAAAAGAGTTGCAAGGATTTCTATTTTGCATGTAAGGCATGTGGTCTTAGGGAGGCAAAGTCTACACAGATACTCAGCTGTCTGGTCTTAAGGTCCAGGTAAAGGCTACTTCCAGGCCGGAGCATTCAGAATTTCAGATCAGCTTCCCCAGTATATGAGTGAGCCATTCAAACAGATAAATGATGCTGGGTTTAAGTCCTGGAGTTCACTTAAGGACACATCCCAATAAGGAAACTTTGTGTGGTGTCTGATTGTTTTATAAAACGGTGTGAAGAGAATTGTTTGGCACTGTTTGCACATGACAGACTCACAACAATTCATTTCTTTAAATATGAAACCCCAAGTCACCCCATCTAAAATTACATTTCCTGCCAAGAATGCTTAGTAGCCACATATAGGAAGGAACAAGGGCCTGGGGGAGCACCCTCCGCACTTCGCCCATGATGATTTCCTGGGTCAAGACAATTCTGGTTCCTTCCAGTTTCCTGGCTACTCATCAGCTCTGTGATTCTCACAGGGCCTCGATGCTCCATGTAAAATAAGATGGATGAATATTTTTTTTTTGTCTTTTTGAGGCAGGGTCTTCCTGGAACTCCAGCTGTCCTGGAACTCACTATGTAGACCAGGCTGGCCTTGAACTCACAGAGATCTGCCTGACTCTGCTTCCTGGGTACTGGGATTAAAGGTGTGCATGACCACGCCCAACTTAGATGGATGAATGTTTTATTTAAGTCCTTAAAGTCCCTTCCAGTTCTGACTTATTTTGATTCAGCCCTGAATTTCTGCCAGCAGACTGAGACATTCCATCACCTGTACAATTTATCCAATTGCTTGAGCATTTGAAAAAGAGGTTCCTGACTCCTGGGAAGGGTCCGTTCATAGGAGGAATTTATATAAACCTGGTAAATTGAGCAGAGGATAAACCTGTCTTCTTCACGGGAGTATAAGCAGTCTCAAAAGTACTGATCACTGCACCAGTGACGGTAGAGACAGGCATCAGTAGCAGTGAACTGGTCCACAACAGTGATGATGTAATGATGCTGTGGCTGGCTAAATGTTTCTGCCTCTATGGCTTCATCCTCAGGATATAGACCCTGACCTCACAGGCACCTCCTTCAGCCCAGTTCACGAAACTCAGCTGAAGAATACTGAGAATTTCACAAGTATAAAAAAAGGCCTTTCCAAGGGGGCTGGAGAGATGGCCTAGTGGTTAAGAGCACCGACTGCTCTTGCAGAGGGCCCGGGTTCAATCCCCAGCACCCACATGGCGGCTGAGAACCATCTGTAACTCCAATTCCAGGAGAACTCCAGTTCCAGGGGAATCCGAGACCCTCTTCTGACCTCCGCGGCATTGCACGACACGGGTGCACAAACCTACAAGCAAACAATACATTCATACACATCAAAAATAAATAAAATTAAAAAAAAAAAAAGGCCTTCCCAGCCGGGCATGATGGCGCACGCCTTTAATCCTAGCACTTGAGAGGCAGAGGGAGGGGGATCTTTGTGAGTTCAAGGCCAGCCTGGTCTACAGAGTGAGTTCCAGGACAGCTGGGGCTACAGGGAGACCCTGTCTCAAAAAGACCAAAAAAAAAAAAAAAGCCTTCCCTAGATGAAAATATGTGTTTTTTCCCCCCTTTGGGTACTGGAGAGATGGGTCAATGGTTAAGAGCACTGGCTGCTGTTGTGAAGGACCTGGGTGTGGTTCCCAGCACTCACTTGGCAGCTCAAAATCATCCGTGACTCCAGTTCCAAGGGATATATCACCCTCTTCTGACCTCTGCAGGCATTGCACAGAGGTACATTTATATAAATGCAGGCAAACATTCATACATATATTTTAATTCTCTCTTTTCTTTTTCTTTTCTTTTCTTTTCTTTATTTTTTGGTATTTTTGAGGCAGGGTCTCCCTTTAGTCCCAGCCGGCCTAGAGCTCGCTATGTAGACCAGACTGGCCTTGAACTCACAGAGATCTGCCTGCCTCTGCCTCCCAAGTGCTGGGATTAAAAGTGTGCACCACCATGCCTGGCACTAAAGATGGTTCTTAGCTGCCATGCGGGTGCTGGGAATTGAACCCGGGTCCTCTGCAAGAGCAGTCAGTGCTCTTAACCGCTGAGCCATCTCTCCAGCCCTTTAATTCTTTCAAGTAACCCTTAGGCAGCTTACTTGTCCACAAGAGTCCAAGGCAAAGCCAACACCTACACAAGGACTTTTTGAAACAGAAGCATTAATAAAAGCTGGTATGGTGGTGGGAAGGAGTAGTAATACCAGCAACTTCCAAGGCGGATCAATTAAGGCCACAAGATAAGCCTGGGCAACAACAGGAAAACCTCTTCCAGAAAAGAAAGCACTGCCCCGATAATCCAAGTGCTTGGGAGACAGAAGCAGAAGGGTCAAATGTTCAAGGATTGACTGAACTACAGAGGACGTTCCAAGACAGCCTGACTACTTAGGAAGGAACCATGTTGGACAAAGGGGAGGATATGAACCCTGGGGCATAAATTCAAGCCTCAATCACCTGGTGTTTGCCATCAGAGACACAGTTTTCCTTTCCAAACAAAGGATCTTGTCTCCTATTCAGGAAGACATAACATCTATAGGACCAAACGACAGTCTTATTTGTTCAATTAAACTGACTGAAAAAATGACTGAATTTAACTTATTTGCTGTGTTCTACAGATGCTTGATAAACTGCCTTGCCCAGTTTGTTTACTTAGGTAGTTTTGATTTTTTTGGTACAGTGTCTCAGTAGTAGCCCAGGCTTGCCTCCATCTCATAATCTTCTGGCCTCAGCCGCCCAAGGGCTGGGATTATAAGTGTGCACCATCATGACTGACTCCTTTTGCTGGTCAAGTAGCTGGTCAAGTAGAACATGTCAAAATAACTCTCAAATTTAATACCCGTAGTTATACAATCTCGAATGTGTAGCAAGGTATGACTATTGCCTAAGAACAATACTGTAAGATGAGAGATGCAGTTGGCTATAATATACATCTGTCACTTCTTGTACACACTGTGTCAACTCCCTTTGGACTCATGTTTGTTTCTGTTACTTGAGTCAAAGATTTACTTTAATCTTACACAGACATAATAAAAAGAATTTTTTTGTCTTTTCCAGACAGGGTCTCCCTGTAGTCCCAGCTGTCCTAGAACTCATTCTGTAGACCAGGCTGGCCTTGAACTCACAAAGATCCACCTGCCTCTGCCTCCCAAGTGCTAGGATTAAAGGCGTGCGGCCAAACAATTTTTGTTTTGGAAGACCACAATATGGGCTCATTCCAGAGTATCCAGTTCTACAAGCTACTTGGAGTATTTTTATTTTTTATTTTATTTTATTTTACTTTGGTATTTTTGAGACAGGGTCTCCCTTTAGTCCCAGCTGGCCTGGAGCTCGCTCTGTAGACCAGGCTGGCCTTGAACTCATAGAGATCTGCTTTCCTCTTGGAGTATTTTTAGCCTAAGTTGATTTTTCAATATTTATTTAATGTATATAAATAACACATGTTCTTTCTGGCAATGCTACATACATTCTATAAAAGCAATGACTCTGATGGCCTGCTGATGTCTCTTGTGGGTTCCAGTACAAGTTTCCTGAGTGACTGTGGGAAGCAACCTTATCCTCATGGGTTCCTTTTGAACGACACAAGCCTAACAATGCTTATATTTACTGAAAGACAGCAGCCCTCTTTGAAGTTCCCAAGAGCAAAACACAATTGTTTATTAGTTGGTCAGATTACAAAGTAGGTTTTAATTTACTCAAAATCAAGTGTTTTTTTTTTCATGTTTTAAATTTGAGTTACAGTATCTCATATGATAATCTGTTTGCACGGGAAGTACCATCATCAATAGACTTGAACACGTAGCCATTTTTGTTTTAGGACAATGGTTATTAATGTTGAAAGTAGTTGACTCCCCACAAAGTAAAAGACAATATTTTCCTGGTAAGGCAAAGTACATGTTTCAAGACTTGGGGGCCAGAATGGTGTCCACACCTGTAACTCCAGCACTTGGGAAGTAGAGGTAGGAGGAGTTCGAAGTCATCCTTAGCTATAGAGACAATTTGAGGCCAACTTGGGCTATGTGAGTCCCTGTCTCAAAACAAAAACAGCCAGGCGTGGTGGCACATGCCTTTATTCCCAGCACTCAGGAGACAGAGGCGGGGAGATCTCTGTGAAGAGGGAGACAGAGATCCACCTCCTTCTGCCTCCCGAGTGCTGGTGTTAAAATGTGTGCAACCACACATGGGCCTGAGGTTTTACTTTTAACTCTGTGTGTGTGGTGTGTGTGTGTGTGTGTGTGTGTGTGTGTGTGTGTGTGTGTGTAAATGAGTGCAGATGCCCACAGAAGCCAGAAGAGGGCATTAGATCCCCTACAGCTAGAGTTACAGTTGATTATAACTCAGGTCCCCTGCAAGAACAGTACATACTCTTAACTACTGATCCATCTCTCCAGCCCCTACGTCCTATTTTTATGTAGTAAATTTGTTGACAGTTTGATACCCAAAAGCCTATGTCTATTTTCATCTATCTCCATAGTAACTACCCATTAACAGCACTGTAAAACATTAGCATATAGCCAAAAAGAAACTATTTTCTGAGCACCAAATCTTTGAGCCAGTCTGGTGCATTTGATGGCTGAATCCACCCTGAACTCCATAGTAATGGACTTAACTGTGCCCTTCAATCAGCCCTAGAAAAATGATATGGAATCGATGTGGAAAATTGTGCACTAACCACCTGTACACAGTGTGTAATGCTGAAGACAAAAAAAGTGGAGCTGAGGAGATGGTTCAGTCAGGAAACTGCTTGTCACGTTAGCACAAGGACCAAGTTCAGAGCCTCTGCACCCAGGGAACATTCGGTGCAGTGGCTAAATCTGTAATGTCACCACTAGAGAGCAGAAACAGGAGAAGGGAAGTCCTGGGATGGAGAAGCAGAGACAGGAGAAGGGAAGTCTTGGGATGGAGAAGCAGAGACAGAAGGGAAGTCCTAGGATGGAGAAGCAGAGACAGGAAAAGGGAAGTCCTGGAACAGAGAAGCAGAGACAGGAGAAGGGAAGTCCTGGGATGGAGAAGCAGAGACAGGAGAAGGGAAGTCCTGGGATGAAGAAGCAGAGACAGGAGAAGGGAAGTCCTGGGATAGAGAAGCAGAGACAGGAGAAGGGAAGTCCTGGGATAGAGAAGCAGAGACAGAAGGGAAGTCCTAGGATGGAGAAGCAGAGACAGAAGGGAAGTCCTGGGGACGGCTGACCAGCCAGCCTGATAGGCTCAGTGAGAGACTCCATCTCAGAACAATAAGGTGTAGGGCCTGCAACAAGGCTCATGGGTAAAGGCACTTTCAGTCAAACCTGAGTCCACTCCCTAGCACGTGGTGGAAGGAGAGAACTGACTACTGAAAGTTGTCCTCAGATTTCCACATGAAGATCATTGCATGCACATAATGCCCACAACACATATGAAAAATGTTTTTAGACAAATAAGGTAGAAAGCAATTGAGGAAGAAATCAGATAGAAACTTTTAGTCTCCATGTGTGTGAGCAAACACACCACCATGCACCTCTGCAAACATAGACCATACACATAAAAGAAGCCAGGCATGGTAGTGCACACCTTTAATCTCAGCACTTGGGAGGTAGAGGTAAGCCGATCTCTGTGAGTTGCAAGTTCAAGGCCAGCCTGGTCTACAAAGCAAGTTCCAGGCTAGTTGGGGCTACAGAGAGACCCTGTCTCCAAAAAAACAAAAAAGAGAAGAAAGAGGAAGAGGAGGAGGAGGAGGAAGAGGAGGAAGAGGGGGAGGAAGAGGGAAAGAGAAGGAGGAGGAGGGGGAGGAGGAGGAGGAGGAGGAGGAGGAGGAGGAGGAGGAGGAGGAGGAGAAGGGAAAAAAACAAAAAGTTGCCTAGACTGAAATTGTAAGACCTGAATCGGGCCTTACCCTTGAGAGACCCCCTAGTCAGAGATGCGGAGACAAGTCTCGCTGCAAAAACAAGAGGTTTATTACTCCGGTGCACCGGGGTTCGCCTGTACAATGGGGAGAGGTGAACCCCGAGCAATCTCTGCACACAGGTTTTATACACTTAGAGCAGGGCAGGAATCGACCCCTGGTCTCCTGCGTGACAGGCGGGGATACACAGCATACCTGGGTCTGCAGGTGCCTTGGGGCCAGGGCCCTCAGGGTGGTTTTCTTGGAATTATAACTGACTGTGGTTTTCTGTTATTTGCTAACCTAGGGAGGGGTTGCTATCTGCTAAACTATTTCACAAAGTGGAGAATTCCACTGGCCTCTTTCTGTCCCTTCAAAATCTAAAGGGAAGACAAATTATACACGCAGGTATAGCTTCCTAACACCTAAACAAAACTATTCCATCAAGAGAGCAGCTCCCCTTCCTACCAGGAAAGTCATCAAACACCCCTGAGTCACTTGCAAACCATGCTGTTATGGATGTGACATCAGCTCACATTCACAATCCCAATCCCATTATTTTCAATATGAACTTCAAGTCATCATCGTATGATGATGATCTCATGGGCTACACATTCCCACAGATAAATAATACAGAATCCAAAATGGTGTATAGCCAAGTGACAGTAGCCCTGTGGCTCTCTGCCTGATGAGGCAGACCACAACAGCATGGTAGCTTACACATTTATACACCAATCTCCCACCTGTCATCATAATGTTCAGCTGTAATAACACAGCAAATATGACAGCATGTCAGGTTGCCAAAGACTTATGCAAACTACAGAGTCCTGTTCCCATTGGCAAATGATTCAGGTAATTACACCGAAAATAACATCAGCAAAGTTAGTAAACAGAACCTAGTATTAAGGGAAACAAATGAAGTTTTACAATGTAGAAAGAAAAGGTTCTGTCCTAGAACCATGCATTTCTATGGATGGGAAGTGCCTGAGAGGACACCCAGTTCAGCCGCCCACTTAACACTGTTCAAAACAAACAAACATGGAGCTGGAGAGATGGCTCAGTGGTTAAGGGCACCAACTGCTATAGCAGACAACCCGGGTTCAATTCCCAGCACCCACTTTGGCAGCTAAGAACCATCTTTAAGCCGGGTGTGGTGCTGCACACCTTTAATCCTAGCACTAGGGAGGCAGAGGCAGGCAGATCTCTGTGAGTTCAAGCCCAGCATGGTCTACAGAGTGAGTCCTAGGCCAGCTGGGGTTATAGGGAGACCCCATCTCAAAAAAATACAAACAAAAAAACCCAAGCAAACAAAAAAGATTCATTTTTATGTATCTGTGTGTGCATGCACATATTTATGAGGGTGCTCATGGAAGCCAGAACAGGGTGTTGGGTCCCCTGGAGTCAATGTGGGTGCTATGAACCAAACTTCTGGTTTTTGCAAGAACAAGTGCTCTTAACTACTGAACCATCTCTCCAGCCCAACAGACAATTTTTCTTTTTTTTTCAATATGTTTTATTGAACTTTTGTACATTTCATACAATATATCTTTTTTTATGTGTATGAATGTACTGTCTTCATGTAGGTCTATGCACCTGTGTTGTGCAATGCTGCGGAGTTCAGAAGAGGGTTCATACAATATATCTTAATCACATTCGGACCCCTCCTCCCCTATCTGCTTTCCTCCATAGCTCCCCAACTGCATTTCATGCATTCTGTCACACATGTTAAGGCCTGTGGAGTCAGATTTGTGTATCCAGATATCCCTTGGTGTGAGTTCGTCCACTAGAGCCTGTTCAGCCTACATAGCATCACTTCCTTAAAGACCAGCAGTGATCAGCTGCCAATAGTTCTTCAGCTAAGCGTGGGGCCTCCTACCCACTTCCCCAGTTCCCGTGCTGGGTTTTTGTCTGACATCGCATGGGTCCTGTGCATGTTGTCACCATTGCTGTAATTTTATATGAACAAGTTCCCAGAAGCCTAGAAGTCTCTGTTTATTGTGACCACGCACCACCCCTGGCTCTTACCGTCCACCATCCCCCCTTCCACAATGGTCCCTAGGCCCTGAGTGCATGAAGTGTAAATCCAGAGACACACACTCTGCAGCCTCTTATTCTCTATACTTTGGCCAGTTGTGGCCTTCTGTGTTAATCGCCCTCTGTTGCATGAGGAAGCTTCTCTGGTGAGAGCTGAGAAATGAATTAGTATTCACTCTACCCCTGTTCCCCGATGTTCTGTGAGCCTATGTTCTGTGAGAGGTTCCATTGTAGATGTGTCACTTAGAGATGGGCATCTCATAGACTCTTATTCTCTATGTTTGACCGGTTTCGGAACTCTATAAAAGTCTCCGTCTGTTGCAAAAAGGGGTTTCTTTGATGATGAGTGATGAGAGGTACACTTGTCTGTAAATATAAGAATCCATATTTAGCATACAGTAAAAAATTACATTTGCCTAGGGATGTGACAGATATAGGGTTTTCTCTAGGATCTATGACTTTGCCAGGCATGTGTATTTGCCTATGTTTACAGTTGTACACACAAGTTCTCTCCCCTTAAATAGTATTTAAGTCTAATTAAATAGCTGATGATTACCCCAAAATAAAAGTGCCACTACTGTGCGGACATAGTTTGCTGTGGTAGTCAAGAGACAATTTTTCTACATTCTTTCCACTAGGCCTCTCCTGGTTTCTGTTCAGTGTGAAGAACACTATGATTACTGTCAAAATTTGCTTCACTGAAATGTCCACTGATTGTTTTTCTTTAGAACTTTTAAATTCTGCCCCTCCCTGCATTAGTTCAGCTATTTTACTTTAAAAAAAAATTACAGGGGCTAGAGAGACAGCTCAGCGGTTAAGAGCACTGGCTGCTCTTGCAAAGGACCCAGGTTCTATTCCCAGCACCCACATGGCAGCTGACAACTGTCTGTAACTCCAGTTCCAGGGCATCTGACACTCACTTCTGACCTCCATGGGCAGTGCATACATGACATGGGTGCACTTACATATATCCAGGCAATGCACTCATACACAAAAAAATAATAAATAAAATCTAAAACAAGAAACTGTTCATCAAAAAATACATTACAATAATAATAGCAAGCATTTACTGACTCCCTGTTTTGTGCCTCGAAGTGGACTAGGTGTTTGTATGAACTGTTTCATTTACATAGTGATTAGGAGCGTACACTCTGGGGCAACCCTGAGTCAGAAGTCCAGCTCTGCTGTTTACTAGCTGTAATCTTTGTGCAAGTTCTTTAACTTTCCTGTGCCCCCGCTCTTCAACTACCTAAAAGACAGGTGGTGGTAGTAATAATGTCAGCCTCCTAGAATTGGGGAAACCAAATGCTAGTATGTGTGAAGTGTTTAAAACTTTAGGGCTGGAGAGATGGCCTAGAGGTTAAGAGCTCCGACTGCTCTTGCAGAGGACCCAGGTTCGAACCCCAGCACCCACATGGCAGCTGAGAACCGTCTTTAACTCCAGTTCCAGGGGAATCCAACACCCTCTTCTGACTTCCGGGGCATTGCACGACATGGGTGCACAAACCTACATGCAGACAGTCCATTCATACACACAAAAATAAATAAAATAAAATAAAATAAAATAAAATAAAATAAAATAAAATAAAATAAAATAAAACTTTATCTTGGTACTGAAGAGATAGCTCAGTGCTTAAGAGCAAAGTACCAGGTTCAGTTCCCAGTACTCATGTGGTGACTAACAACTGTCTGTAACTCCAGTTCCAACAGATCTGATATCCTCTTCTGACCTCTGCAGGCATTGCACAACATGCATACATTGTATCTATCCAGGCATGGTGGTACAGGCTTTTAATCTCAGTACTCAGGAGGCAGAGGCAGGTGGATTTCTGTGAGATCAAGGCCAACCTGGTTTACATAATGAGCGCCAGGCCAGCTGGAACTTTTGAGACTCTGTCCCACAAAGACTAAAGAGAACTGTATCACAGGGGCTGGAGAGACAGCTCAGTGGTTAAAAACATTTGTTGGCAGAGAACCTGGATTCTATCTCCCAGAACTCACATGATAGCTAAGAACCATCCATAATTCCAGCTCCAGGGTATTCAACACCCTCTTCTGGCCTGTACAGGTATTACATACATGTGATGCACTTACATGTATATAGGCAAAACACTTATACATATAAAATAAAAACAAATAAAATGTTTAAAAAACTGTATCTAGCTGGGTGTGGTGGTGCACCCCTTTAATCCTAGCACTCAGGAGGCAGAGGCAGGAGGATTTTTGTGAGTTCAAGGCCAGCCTGGTCTACAGAGTGAGTTCCAGGCCAACTGGGGCTACAGGGAGACCCTGTCTCAAAAAGACAAAAAAAACCCAAAAACAAAAAACTGTACCTAGCCAGGTGTGGTGGTACATGCCCTTAGTCTCAGCACTAGAGAGGCAGAGGCAGGCAGATCACTGTGAGTTCAAGGCTATCCTAGTCTACCTAGCTGGGGGTGAGGGGGTGGGGGGATGGGGATTACAGGGAGACCCTGTCTCAAAATGACAAAAAACTCCTCTGTATCTAGACATAATTAAGCTGTCAGTGATGTTATTTCTTTTCTTTTGCAGTGCTGGGGATTAAGCCTAGGGTTTTGTACATAAAAGCCAAGTTTCTACCACTGAAATGTATTTTATTTTATTTTATTTTATTTTATTTTATTTTATTTTTTTTGGTCTTTTCGAGACAGGGTCTCCCTGTAGCCTCAGCTGTCCTGGAACTCACTCTGTAGACCAGGCTGGCCTTGAACTCACAAAGATCCGCCTGTCTCTGCCTCCCAAGTGCTAGGATTAAAGGCCTGTGTCACCACAGCCCGGCTCACTGAAATGTATTTTAGCCATTACATCTTTTTCTTTTTTTTTTCTTTCTCTCTCTCTTTTTGAGACAGGGTCTCCCTGTAGCCCCACCTGGCCTGGAACTCACTGTGTAGACCAGGCTGGCCTTGAACTCACAGAGATCTGCCTGCCTCTGTCTCCCGAGTGCTGGGATTAAAGGTATATGCCACCATGCCCTGTTCAGCCATTATATCTTGTATGTTTGAATATGTGTGTATATATGTTCATACATGTGAATATGCATGGAAGCTAGAAATTTGTGTTGTGTCTTTCTTAATTGTTCTCCATCTTATTTTTTAATATTTAAATTTTTTTTTTTTATGTGTATGAATGTACTATCTGCATGCAGGTCTGTGCACCCAGGTCGTGTAATGCTGCAGAGGTCGGAAGAGGGTGTCAGATTCCCCTGGAACTGGAGTTCTCTTGGAATTGGAGTTAAAGACAGTTCTCATCCACCATGTGGGTGCTGGGGATCGAACCCAGGTCCTCTGCAAGAGCAGTCGGTGCTCTTAACTGCTAGGCCATCTCTCCAGACCTTCTCCATCTTATTTTTGAGATACAATATTTCATTGGGACCTGGAGCAAACCCATTAGGCTAGGCTGGCTTGCCAGCAAGCGCAAGGAATTCTATTCTCTCAGCCTCTGGGTACTAGGATTACAGGTGAAGGCAACTGCCTCTGCCAGTCTCTTAGCCATATTTGCTATTATGCTCCACTTTATAGATGAGGACACTGAAGCTTAGTAAAGACATTAGGTAACAGGAGTGTCACTGTTACATCACTTCAGGAATCAATGTTTTATCCAAAGTATTTCTTGTATATTAGCATTGCCTATTAATCTTTTATTTATTTATTTATTTATTTATTTTTTTGTCTTTTTGAGACAGGGCTCCCTGTAGCCCCAACTAGCCTGAAACTCACTATGTAGACCAAGCTGGCCTTGAACTCACAGAGATCTGCCAGCTTCTGCCCCCCAAGTACTGGGATTAAAAGAGTACACCACATGCCTGGCTCTATTTGTCTATTTTTAAACAGATCAATTCCAGGAATTCTTTCCAGCGTCTTACTTATTCTGAGTCTACAATAAGATTATGGCTTCCTCGAAAGAAATTATTCCTATATATACTTTCTTTATTAAATGAAATTTTGTGTTTTTATTATTATTTATTTGCTGGGGGGGGCATGCTTATGGAGGTTAGAGGACAATTGGTGGGAACTGGTTCTCCTTCCACCATGTGGGTCCCAGGGATCAAACTCAGGTCCTCAGGGATGGTTGCAAGGGCCTTTACCTGCTGAGCCATTTCCCTACCCCCAAATCATCTAGTATTAACCCAAAGATGATTAAAATGTATTTGGAAAACAGTATATTACAAAATATATACCAAGAAATATATATATATATATATACCAAGAATCATACAGTTGGGCCAGGTATATGCTTGTAATCTCAGTGTTCCGGGGAGGCTGAAGCAGGAGGAATGTAAGTTTTAGTCCAGCATGACCTACATAGTAAGCTCCAGGCCAGACTGGGCTTAGCATGACTGTTTAAAAAAAAAAAAGTAGAACTACATAAATATATTGGTTTGGAACTAAAGTCATAAGAATATAAAAATGTGTATGCCATGGGGTCTCTAGTGGACTCATAAGTTAGAGAATCCTGCAGCTCCCCACACAGAGATATCCACAGGCTCCGTAGTATCAACAGTACAAAGAACCTGGCATGTGCATTATGCAAGAGAGGAAACCAAGCCCAGTCGGATCAGGGAAACAGAACTGTTTAAATTGTCATTCGGGCAACAGCACAACCGAACACGACACCCCCGCAGTATTGTTTTCCCTCTAGAGTGAACTTCACAAGCGCTCCCTTGTACAAGGCAATGTCTATGCTTGCCGCCGCCTCCTCCTCTTCTGGGCCTCTCTCTGACTGTAATAAAGGAAGAAGAGAGAGAAGCCCATCTGTTGTGTCTGGACCCGGCGGGCTTGTCAGATTCCCATGGTGCCAGGCCAGCAGGTACAGTGACAGGATCGCCCTGTGGGCCAACAAGGAAGATAACCAACTGACTGACTGTCTTCAGAGGCAGGCTGCCCCGAGGATGGTCTCGAAACCATGAGCAGAAGCCAAGGAAGCTGCAGCAGCCAAGTCTTGCCTTAAGTGTTGAAAGCAGCACTCCACCCGCGCACCAGCTACTGCCCCGCAGCCACTTTCCTCTTGGACCCTTGGCCATAAACTTCCGTCTTTGTGTTTGTTCTCCAAGTTTTCTTCAAAAACCAGAATGAGGGCTGGAGAGATGGCTCAGTGGTTGACAGCACCGACTGCTTTTGCAGAGGACCCAGCACCCACCTGGCGGCTAGGAACCGTCTTTGACTCCAGTTCCGGGGGAGGCCGACACCCTCTTCTGACCTCCACAGCATTGCACTACACGGGTGCACAGACCTACATGCAGACAGTGCATTCATACACATAAAAAAATAATTAAAAAAATAAAAAAATAGTGACAGGAAGAGAAACTAAAGCAATATCCTTTTTCAAACAAAACAAAACAAAACAAAACAAAACAAAACAGGGCTGGAGAGATAGCCTAGCGGTTAAGAGCACCGACTGCTCTTGCAGAGGACCCGGGTTCGATCCCCAGCACCCACATGGCGGCTAAGAACCGTCTGTAACTCCAATTCCAGGAGAACTCCAGTTCCAGGGGAATCCGAGACCCTCTTCTGACCTC
>VZQC01014413.1:1064803-1119803 GCA_009823505.1 Rhizomys pruinosus | reverse complement strand
AGAAGCGGAGGTCCAGGGATGAAGCTCTGGTCCAAGAACTGCTCTGTTAATATTAGTCATATAGGCAAAGGATGTCAGAAGCAGCAAACAAAAAGAAGTCAAAGCTATTTCGGCTTTATCGCAAAGGCAGTGTTCGCCAGACAGAAAAGGCCTCAGTCACAGCAGAAAAATGATTTTTAATCCTCCCCAGGAAGTGTAGTCATGAGAGCAAAGAAGATGAACCACAACTCTGTGAGGGAGAATAGAGGCACTCGTGAGCTTAGTAAGCACTATGGAGACGAACCACAACTCTGTGAGGGAGAATAGGAGCCACTTGTGAGCTTAGTAAGCACTATGGAGACGAACCACAACTCTGTGAGGGAGAATAGAGCCACTCGTGAGCTTAGTAAGCACTATGGAGACGAACCACAACTCTGTGAGGGAGAATAGAGCCACTCGTGAGCTTAGTAAGCACTATGGTCATTTTGAAAGAAGAAATAGATATTTTAATGGCTTATGCATATTGGTGATTTTCTGAAAGGATAGAAGGAAAATATCCAACAAGAAGGCATCTGAACTGATTAGTCACCGGTGCAATCACTGAGCAGTTGAGCAAAACAAAGGCTTGTCTGCAGAGGCAAAGACCAGTCAGACAAGTTTCTAGATAGAAATAAAAATAAAACAGAGAGAAAAAAATAAGAAACTGTCATTGCCTGGAGAAGGGAAAGCCTGTCAACAGGGAGAAAATGAATAATTCTCCTTCCCAGATGAAGTAAAAACTCACTGTCAAATTAAAAACATTCTTTGAAAGCTCGAAAAATCAATCAAATGAATGAAACACAACACAAACTCTCCATTATCACATAGTTGTCTAAAAAGATCTCTTCTGCAGATCACTACGGATCTCAGCCCTTAACTGTTTCACATTAAGTTACCAATGAACCAAAACAAACAAAAAAGAAGTAAAAGGATGGGGGGTCGGGTGGCTGGATGAGATGGCTCAGCCGTTACGCGACCGATGCTCTTGCAGAGGACCCGAGTTCGATTCCCAGCATCCACACATGCTAAAAAACCATCCATAACTCCAACTCCAACTCCAGTTCCAGGGGAATCCGACCACCCTCTTCTGACCTCGCCGCATTGCCGGACATGGTGCACCAATTCATTGCAGGACAGTACATTCCTTTACCACATAAAAAACATAATTTCAAAAAAAAAACAAATAGAGTTGAAAGACCAGTCACTGGACTCTGGAGTTGCTAACCTAAGTGCTTCAGCAGATTAAGGCTGAGCCGCCATTAGGGTAGATTAAAGTTGGTGAAAAGATAAATGGGAAAGTGAGCAGGGTTGCATCAGGTGTGCACACATATAGTCTAGCATCAGATGTGCACACATATAGTCTAGCATCAGATGTGCACACATATAGTCTAGCATCAGATGTGCACACATATAGTCCAGCATCAGATGTGCACACATATAGTCCAGCATCAGATGTACACACATATAGATCCAGCATCAGATGTAGCACACATATAGTCCAGCATCAGATGTACACACATATAGTCCTAGGATCAGATGTGCACACATATAGATCCAGCATCAGCCCATAGTCAGATGATGACACACATATAGTCGCCAGCACATATCAGCTCAGTGTGCACACAATATTGATCAGTACCAAATAGTAGCATCAGATGTGCACACATATAGATGATGTCCAAATCTAGCATCAGATGTGACACAAATAGTCCAGCATCAGATGTGCACACATATAGTCTAGGATCAGATGTGCACACAATATAGTCCAGCATCAGGTGTGCACACAAATAGTCTAGCATCAGATGTGCACACAATAGTCAGCATCAGGTGTGCACACATATAGTCTAGCATCAGATGTGCACACATATAGTCTAGCATCAGATGTGCACACATATAGTCTAGCATCAGATGTGCACACATATAGTCCAGCATCAGATGTGCACACATATAGTCCAGCATCAGATGTGCACACATATAGTCTAGGATCAGATGTGCACACATATAGTCTAGCATCAGATGTGCATACATGGGGCTGGAGTGATGCTAGCGGGTTAAGAGCGCCGACCGCTTCTATGCAGAGGACACGGTATCGATACCCAGCACCCACTGGCGGCCGGAGAGCGTCTGACAACTCCAATTCCAGGAGAACTCCGTTCCAGGGGAATTGAACCCATCTTCTGACCTCCGCAGCTTGCCGTCACGGTGCCACTACATGCACCGAATTCTAGTTGAGAATGTACATTCATACCAACATACGGAAATTCAAAAAAAAAAAAAAAAAAAGATGTGCATACATATAGTCTAGCATCAGATATGCACACATATAGTCTAGCATCAGATGTGCACACAAATAGTCTAGCATCAGATGTGCACACATATAGTCTAGCATACTGTTTTCTAGCTTCCACCAAATCTTAGGTACAAAGGCCATATTCAAGTTGCCTTCCTTGAGAGGCATTGAATACATCTCTTACATAATCAGTACAGTTTAGACTACTCCAGCAAACAGGCACCAACAAGTAAAAATTACACACTGGTTAAAGTAAAAATGACACACTGGTTAGAGAATAAGTCCATTCAAGGTACTTTTTTTTTTACCTCTATGTAGCCTAGGCTGGCCTTGAACTCAATATTCATTTGCCTCAACCTCCCAAGTAGTGAGATTGCTACGGTTTACACTTAGCTCTCAAGTTCTGGGTTGAGAGTTCTCCAACTCCCCCCTCCCCTCCCGTATTTCTTCAGAGGGGAGGGTTTCATTCCAGTAACTGTGCTTGTAAGGCGGATTTCTGCCTGTGCTATCTTTTTGTTTGGTTGTCTTTTGTTGTTCTTTTGAGACAAGGCCTCAATCTATCTTAGCAGGCCTGAAGCTCTGGGTGTAGCCCAGACTGGCTGGAACTTGAGGCCGTTAGACCTCCTCCCTAACCTTGTCTGCTATCTTCATTCATTAGTAATTTCAAAGGGTGGCTGGAGGGGATATTAACCACACCTCTTTTATCACCATCATTTCCTGTAACAAATGCAATTTCAATTCAAGACCAACCACATGATCACCTAAAGCACTTCTATATCAAGATTGTAGAGAAAGCATCATATTCACTTTTCACAGATATGCCTTTTTCAGACACTGAACAAAGGGATTTTTGCTAAGGATAAGCTCTGCCCAGGGATCTAGCCTCAGAATGAGTTAGGATTGTGCCTCCCTAGCCTGAAGTGGAAAGAGGGTCCAAAATATAAATAAATGCTTCCTGACACACATTTATCTAATACCAATTCATCTCTAATATAGAAGGACATGCTAAGCACATGGAAACATTTTCTTTTTTGGGGGGGGGTTTCTAGACAGGGTTTCCCTGTAGCCATAGCTTCTGGAACTCACTCTGTAGACCAGGCTGGCCTTGAACTCACAAAGATCCCCCTGCCTCTGCCTCCCAAGTGCTAGGATTAAAGGTGTGTGCCACCACGCCCAGCTGGAAACATTTTCAATCTTGTTAATCATATTTTCTTTTTTATATATATATTTTTTTATGCATATGAATGTACTGTCTGCATGTAGAATTGTGCATCCTGAGACTCAAGAGATCTGCCTGGGGCTGGGCGTGGTGGTGCACACCTTTAATCCTAGCCCTGGAGGTCAGAAGAGGGTATCAGATTCCCCTGGAACTGGAGTTAAAGACAGTTCTCAGCCACCATGTGGGTGCTGGGGATTAAACCTGGGTCCTCTGCAAGAGCAGTAGGAGCTCTTAACCACTAGGCCATCTCTCCAGCCCTTTGTTAATCATATTTTCACAGAGAAGTGAATAACTTTCCCAAGAATAGAAGCTGGTGACTGGAAAAGATAAGATATGACCTTGTTGGGTCTGGAGAGATGGCTCAGTGGTTAAAAGATGACCTTGTTGGTCCAAACCCAGCCCCAGTCCCTTACCCACCCTGCTTCACAGTTATTGAAGCCCCATAGCATTCATCTTCACTTTCTGGACCCTCTGCAATATCACAACCATAATTACCTTGGTGGGAAGCTTGTCTGTGAGCTAATAAAATAACCCTTGGCTGCTCCACTCTCAGCCCTGCTAATTAGCCCTGTGATCAAGGACAGATGTCTTCACATCACCACATCTCAGTCCTCTCATCTAAAGAAAATGCTAACATGGAACAGGGGTGGGAGCTGTCTCAAAGTCACTTTACTAAAATCCCAAGATTTAAGAAATATATATTCAGCTGGGTATGGTGGCACATGCCTTGAGTCCCAGCACTCAGGAGGCAGAGGCAGAGGCAGGTGGATCTCTGTGAGTTCAAGTCCTTCTTGGTCTATATACTGAGCTCCAGGTCAGCTGGGCTATAGCAAGACCCCGTCCAAAAAAAAAAAAAAAGAAGAAATATATGTATTCTAGGGTACTGGAAGATGGCTCCATGGTTAAGAGCATAGGCTGCTCTTTCAAAGGATCCAAGTCCAGTTCTCAGCACTCACACATCAGCTAATAACCATTAAGAATTCTAGTTCTAGCCGGGTGTGGTGGCGCACGCCTTTAATCCTAGCACTTGGGAGGCAGAGACAGGCAGATCTTTGTGAGTTCAAGGCCAGCCTGGTCTACAGAGTGAGTTCCAGGACAGCTGGGGCTACAGGGAGACCCTGTCTCGAAAAGACCAAAAAAAAAAAAAATTCTAGGTCTGGGGCTGGAGAGATGGCCTAGCGGTTAAGAGTGCCAACCGCTCTTACAGAGGACCCAGGTTCGATCCCCAGCACCCACATGGCGGCTGAGAACCGTCTGAAACTCCAATTCCAGGAGAACTCCAGTTCCGGGGGAATCCCACACTCTCTTCTGACCTCTTCGGCACTGCACAACATGGATGCACAAACTTGCATGCAGACAATACATTTATACACATACAAAAATAAAAAAAATAAAAAAAAAAAGAATTCTAGTTCTGAAGTGGGGCATGGTGGCGCATGCCTTTAATCCCAGTACCCGGGAGGCAGAGGCAGGTGGATCTCTGTGAGTTCAAGGCTAGCCTGGTCTTCATAGTGAGCTCCGGGCCAGCTGGGACTAGAGGGATACCCTGTCTCAAAAAGACAAAAAAAAAAAATTCTAGTTCCAGGGGATCATCCAATAGTCATCACATGACATGGGTATACTTACAAATGTGGGAGCAAAACACTGATATATATTTTCCAGTTGTGGTAGTGCACACCTTTAATCCCACAGTGAGTTTGAGGCCAGCCCAGTCTACATAGCAAGTTACAGAGTTCAAGGTCAGCTAAGGCTACCGTGTGTGTGCGTGCGTGTGTGTGTGTGTGTGTGTGTGTGTGTGTGTGTGTGTGTATTTTTTTCTAAACCAGGCAAAAAATTTTAATTGTTTTTGGAGACAGGGTCTTACTATGTAGCACTAGCTGACCCTTAACTCACTACGTAGATCATGCTAGGCTCAAACTCTGAGAGATCCACCTGTCTCTGCTTTTCAAGTGTTGGGATTAAAGGCATGTACCACTACACCTGGCATAAAAACGGTTGGTTTGAGGCGGGCGTGGTGGCGCGTGCCTTTAATCCTAGTACCTGGAAGGAAGAGGCGGGCGGATCTCTGTGAGTTCAAGGCCAGCCTGGTCTACAGAGCAAGTTCTAGGACAGTCAGAGCTACAAGGAGACCCTGTCTCGAAAAGATACTACTGTGTAAATGGAGCCTGACATACACAACTGTACCAACTTATTCAACCCCTTTCTGGGCTTGTTGTCTCTCTCTCTTCTCTTGCTATGACTCTTGCCTCTACTTGCTTGAATCTCTGCCTAGGCAATATCATAAAATTAGGGAGACCCTGGGCTAAGAGTGGAATTAAAAAGGGAGTTACAAAAAGAATTATGACTTCTAAAGCTCTTAAATTTGTGAAAGACTAAGAAATAGGATCCAAGGTGCTCTAAATATTCTCAGCTGTATAAAGTTGGACACTGGAAGTGTAGAAGATAGGTATTGAAAGCTAATATTTTCCAGGACAGCTGGGGCTACAGGGAGACCCTGTCTCGAAAAGACCAAAACAAAGAAAAAAAAAAGAAAGCTAATATTTAGTCAAGCATGGTGGGACATGCCTATAGTCACAGCACTTAGGAGGCTGAGGCAGAAGGATCAGAAGTTTGAGGCCAGCAGATCCTGTCTCAAAAATCAAAACAAGGGGCTGGAGAGATGGCTCAGCGGTTAAGAGCACTGACTGCTCTTGCAGAGGACACGGGTTCAATTCCCAGCACCCACGTGGCAGCTAAAAACCATCTTTAACTCCAGTTCCAGGGGAATCAGATGCCCTCTTCTGACCTCCGCAGCATTGCACGACATGGGTGCACCAACCTACATGCAGACAGTACACTCATCACATAAAAAAATAATAAATAAGGCCAGGCGTAGTGGCACACGCCTTTAATCCTAGCACTCGGGAGGCAGAGGCAGGCAGATCTTTGTGAGTTCAAGGCCAGCCTGGTCTACAGAGTGAGTTCCAGGACAGCTGGGGCTACAGGGAGACCCTGTCTCAAAAAGATAAAAATAAATAAATAAATAAATAAATAAATAAATAAATAAATAAATGAAATGTGCTTGCTTGTCTGCTTTTGTGAACTACACACCCTTCTAATCAGGAGTAAAATTTTGCCTCATCAAGTTTCTTTGGGACTGGAACTTATTTCTAACAACATAAGCTTGGTGTGGAACCAAACACCTATAATCCCAGCATTTGGGAGACTGAAATAGAAAGATCACAAGTTCCAAAACAACTTGGGTTCAAAACAATATAAACAAAAACAAAACATATAAACTATTGACTTTCAAGGATGAGTCCACCTTCAACCCTAAACAGAATTTACCCCAATTCTGCTGAGCATTTAATTTTAGAACAGTATTTTATGAAACACACACAAATACACACACACACACACACACACACACACACACACACACACACACCACAGTGCAGGGGATCTGAGGCCCACCAAAAGGTCACTCAGTTCATCAAGCTACCATTGAAAAAGTTATTTAACCTTTACGTGCGTGGTGGTGCATGCTTTAATCCAGCACTGGGAGCTGAGATAGGTGGAATTCTCTGTGGGTTCTCATGGCCAGCCGGTCTACAGAGCAAGCTCCAGGACAACCTTGGTGACTAAAAGGGAGACTCTTCTCCAAATACAAAAAAAAAAAAAAAAAAAAAGTGTAAAACCAAAATACTTTGGGGCTGGAGAGAGCCTAGCGGTTAAGAGCACCGACTGCTCTTGCAGAGGACCCGGGTTCGATCCCCAGCACCCACATGGTGGCTAAGAACCGTCTGTAGCTCCAATTCCAGGAGAACTCCAGTTCCAGGGGAATCCAACACCCTCTTCTGACCTCCGCAGCGTTGCACAACACGGGTGCACAGACCTACATGCAGACAGTACATTCATACACATACAAAAATTATAAAATAAAATTTAAAAAAAAAGTTATTTAACCTTTCTGTACTCTGACTTCTGCCTTACCAAAGACTATCAGCCTGAGGATCACTGAGAGAACCAGTCCTGAGTTAAAAGATACCAAATCTGTAATAGTAGTTATTGCTGTAGGTACCATATATTCTGCAAAATTAACCCACCCTGAGAAATTATTTATAAATGTACTGCTGAGAAAACTTGAAAACCCTCTCAAGTCCAATTAGTGTGTGGCAATAATACATCTAATGTAATCTGGAATAGTCTAGTGATCTTAGGTATTCTAAGACCAGGATTACTCTGTCTTTGACTCAAGGTAATCTTAAAATATCTCCTTGGCCTTTCTGGAGCATCACCAGGTATGAGGTAATAACAAAGAGCACAGCTTCTAAGAGTAAACAACAATTTCTGAAGACAGTATACTCACAGGAAAGTGTATTAAGAAAACATGGGAGCTGGGCGTGGTGGCACACACCTTTAATCCCAGCACTCATGAGGCAGAGGCAAGCGGATCTCTGTGAGTTCAAGACCAGCCTGGTCTACAGAGAGAGCTCCAGGTCAGCTGGAACTAAAGGGAGACCCTGTCTCAAAAATACGCCCCCCCCCAAAAAAAAGAGGGAGAACATGGTAGCCCTCAAAATGTAAAATGACCTGGGCTGGAGAGATGGCCTAGCGGTTAAGAGCGCCGACCGCTCTTGCAGAAGACCTGGGTTGGATCCCCAGCACCCACATGGCAGCCAAGAACCATCTGAAACTCCAATTCCAGGAGAACTCCAGTTCCAGGGGAATCCAACGCCCTCTTCTGACATCCGTGGCGTTTCACGACACGGGTGCACAGACTTGCATGCGGACAGTACATTCATACACATACAGAAATAAATAAAATTAAAAAAAAAAGTAAAATGACCTATGGAGACTCAACTCACTGGTGGAGATGGGATGTCATGGTGCTATTTAGACACACTAGCATCTGATTATTGAGCTAGTTCCAGCTTCTAAGCTCATCCAAGTTATTATCTGTAAACATACGAAGCCAAAAATCTGAAACTTCGATATTTTTTAAAATTCTTTCCTTTAAGCAAAATCAGATTCTGCAACAAGATATCTCTCTTCTCCTATGTTAATTTGTACAAAGGAGCAATTGCAAACATGAGAATGAATTAACTTTCTACGTGGTGGCCAGCTGCCAAGGAGTTGGAGCAGAGGCAAAAGATCTATTTAATAGTACATTAATGACATTAATGACAACATGTTTGCATGTCTATATTTTTTTTGTCTGTGTGTTTCATGTGAATCAAATAAAACATTTAGCTGGGCATGGTGGTGCATGCCTTTAATTCCAGCACTTGGGAAGCAGAGGCAGGTGGATACCTGTGAGTTCAAGGCCAGCATGGTCTACATAGTAAATTCCAGGCCAGCTGGTGCTACAAGGAGACCCTATCTCAAAAAAATTAAAAAAAATTATAGCATAATCATAAAATATGCCCAACAAAATAATAAAGCTGTTAATTTAGAAGTGATTAAATCTCTCAATGAATTTGCATCTATTTGTTTCAACTGCTTCTTTCTCCTGATTAAGCAGCAGAAATAATTTGATAATTTATCAAAACAAATCACCACATGAAACAAATAGTATAGGGTTTGTTTTTTTTTAATGAGCTGTATTTATGAGTGGAGAACCATAAAATGGCTAAATCAGAGAGAGGAAACCAGAGTCAAACTTATTACTTCCCCTCCTGAGTGGTAATCTAAGTTTAAATTTAAATAAATTTTATTTAAATCAATTCCATCTAAATTGCCTGCATCAATGCATTCATCTTGAATAGTGGATGGAGCAGAGTCAGAAAAATACTCATATTGGTGGTATGAATAAAAACAAACTGTCATCTTGTTCTAATTAGAAGAAACACCATGGGAAAAGTAACATTGAGAGAATCTATGATATGAAAAGGAACTCAGTGACCTCATAGAAAGGACATAGTAGAAGAAAATCTTCAAACTAATGTTTATCAAAACAACCCAATCAGGTTTCCTGGATTTTGTGTACCAGTTCATTTTACTTGATACTTACCAACTTACATTCTTAAATAAGTATATGTAAAAAAAGCAAAAAGATTAATTTCTGAGAAGTTAAATGGATTATCAATCAGCACACTAAAATGTCATCTTCTTGCCATCTCATCAGCCTAACATTTAAGATCCATAGTTACCTTATAGTATGTGTCAATTTCATTTTACTTTATTAGCTTTTTATGTGTATGAGTGTATTGCCCACATGTATGTAAGTGCCCCCATGTTGTGTAATGCCCACGGAGGTCAGAAGATGGTGTTGGATCCCCCTGGAACTGGAGTTTCAGACAATTGTTAGCCACTATGTGGGTGATTGGAATCAAACGAGGTGGCACACACCTTTAATCCCAACACTTGGGAGGCAGAGGCAGGCAGATCTCTTTTGAGTTCAAGGCTACCCTGGTCTACACAGTGAGTTCCAGGAGAGTTAGGAATACAGGGAGACCCTGTTCCAAAAAGACAAAAAAAAAATTTAAAAATTGAACCCAGGTCCTCTGCAGGAGCAGCCAGTGCTCTTAACCACTGAGCCCTCTCCAGCCCTCTCAAACACCTTCAATCGAAGCACTGGATCTTTCTGCCTTCACCTTCTAGCCTTAGCCACAGTAGGGAGTCCAAGGCTAGTCTTTGCCATATGGATCTTATCTCAGAGAGAAAGAGAGACAGAGCAAGGAAGGGTAAAAAGAGAAGAAAGGAGGGAAGAAGAGAGGGAGGGAAGCGGAGAGGGAAAGAGAAGGAAAGAGAGAGAGAGAGAGACAGACATAGTAAAATGGTTTGCATATAAAGCAACCACCATTCTAAGCCGGGCGTGGTGGCACATGCCTTTAATCCTAGCACTTGGGAGGCAGAGGCAGGTGAATCTTTGTGAGTTCAAGGCCAGCCTGGTCTACAGAGTGAGTTCCAGGACAGCTGGGGCTACAGGGAGACCCTGTCTCAAAAAGACCAATAAATAAATAAATAAATAAATAAATAAATAAATAAATAAATAAATAAAGCAGCCACCATTTTCTTTGCAAGCAAGAGAATTTTGGATTCCTACTATGCCATAATTTCAGACATAATTTATAAAATTAAATTAATACAATTTCATTTTTTATCATCAGCACCAGAACCTCATTTCATTGAATTTAGTTCCATTCTCCTGCCCGCCAGTGACCCTGATCGTCCTCTGATGGCAGACAGTCCTTTGTTTGCTCTGGGCGTGGTCTCACCTTGGATGGAACAGCAGAGCAAAGCAGGATGCACATGTATGACTAAAACAGGAACACGAGCAATTTTATGGGTGTTAGACCCAGTGGTGCTTCACACTAATTTCCTGTGATTTGATGCCTTAACTCTAAACTGCTCCATTTTGCATCAGCCGCCAGCTGCAGATAATACACGGCGCAGTCACCAGATGAGTCAAGTTAGTCTCATACTCCTGAGGCCACTGTGCACAGTTGTCAACAACATTTAGAACAGAGGCACAGAAGGGCTCCAAGCGCACTGTTGGGTGAAAACACATGGCTTAGAACTGTGGTTTCCTCACTGGGACCCCTGTACAGCACATTTCTTTTGGATAGGGTCTCAGTATGTAGCCCAGGCTAGAGTAAAACTTGAAATTCTCTGGCCTCAGCCTCCCAAGTACTAATGTTGCAGGCATATACCACCAAGAGAGAAAGACAGATTCTTGAGCCGCACACCAACCACATGTACCGACTCAGAAACTCCAAGTGGCCCGGCAACTTGAGCTTAAACAAGCTTTTACTGGGTGATTCTGGTACACACTAAAGTTTAAGAACCACTGGTCCAATGTTTAATTTTTTTAATTTTTTAAAATTGTATTTATTATTTTTATGTGTATGAGAATATTGCCTACATGTATGTAAGGTGTCCTGCAGTTCCTGCAGAAGTCAGAAAAAGGCATCAGATCCCCTGGAACTGGAGTTACAAATGGTTGTTACCCACCGTATGGGTGCTGGGAATCAAACCCAGGTCCTCTACAAGAGCAGCCAGTGCTCTTAACCACTGAGCCATCTGTCCAGCCCCAGAATATTTTTTGTGAAACTTTAATCATAAAGCTGCCAAAGACCCAGCATGGTGTTTATATTACTTTGTCTTGTTATGCCTATGAAAAATTAGGAGAAATTTTTTTTTTTTGGTCTGAGACAAGGTCTCCCTTTAGTCCCAGCTGGCCTGGAAATTGCTATGTAGACCAGGCTGGCTTTGAACTCACACAGATCTGCCTGTCTCTGCCTCACAAGCACTGGGAATAAGGGTGTGTACCACCAATCCTGGCAAGAGAAATGATTTTTGAGTAAGGATCTGTGGGGCAACTGAGAAACATATTTAAAAACAACCCACATTATATTTCTAGGCAAAGAGTCTTAGTGGACAAGGACATGAACCCCTTTCCCAAGACATAAAACCTGTTGAGGCAGAGGTTCTCCTTGGTCTTTTTTGGCCAATTCAGGCATTCCACTATTACTCCTGGGGGGGTCCTTCTTGCTGTCACTACTATCTGAATATGCAGACAGTTTCAGGAAAGACCCTTAGAACGGGGTTGCCACCTTCTAGAGCCTGGCGTACCTGGCCCTGTCCAGTGCTAGCATCTAGGCTTCTCTTCCTCACCCAGACCAGGCCTTGTACCCAGGACCATCCCCCTCTCAAGTTCCACTTCCCCTCTATCTCCAAACTCCTCTCTTCTTCTGGGCCATTAAAGAGCCTGAGGCAAAGTCAGGTGTGGTGGCTCACAAGTAAATCCCAGCATTTGGGAGGCAGAGGCAGGCAAATCTCTGAGTTCAAGGCCAGCTTGGTCTACATAGCAAGTTCCAGGACAGCTGGGGCTATAGGGAGACCCTGCCCCCAAAATATAAATAAATAAATAAATAAATAAATAAATAAATAAACAAACAAACAAATAAATAAATTTTTTTTTTTAAAGGGCGGCTGAAGAGATGGCTCAGGGCTCAGTGGTTAAGAGCATGGGCTGCTCTTACAGAATACTCAGGTTCAGTTCCCAGCACCCCATGGCAGCTAACAACTATCCGTAACTCCAGTTGCAGGCTATCCGACACCCTCTTTTGGCCCCCATGGGCATTACATGCACATGATGCTCTTGGATGCAGTCAAGACACTCATACACATAAAATAAAAACCAATCAAAACATTTTTTAAAGAGCCTGAGGGAGCATGGCCCTGGGCAGGGTAGGGCAAGAACAGTAGTTTCCTGGCCTTCTCTAGCAAGGCAACCTACTCCCTCTCAGTCTCCACTGTTCTGTGTTCACCATCTCTCCTCAGACAAGAGACTGCTCAGCAAGGCCTCAAGACCACTAGGGCCAGTGCTAGCTCTGGGCCTGGAGCTCCTGCAGGTTCCCCAGAACTTGCATCTACAGTCTGCAGTCTCCAAGTCAGTTCTCTAGTGCTTTACTGCTTATTCTGTGCCTATCTTCCACTCCTCCTACATCCTCCCCTCTTCCTTGTCCATCAGCAACTTCCAGGTCTGGAAGTTACTGGTGCTCCATGATAGTCTGTGCTGGAGAGTCAGCCCTAAAGGTGATCGTTTCCAGGCAGCAGGGACACTTGATATAGAAACCAGGCTGCGGGCTGGAGAGATGGCCTAGTGATTAAGAGCACCGACTGCTCTTGCAGAGGACCTGGGTTCCATCCCCAGCACCCACATGGTGGCTGAAAACCTTCTTTAGCTAGAGTTCCAGGGGAATCCGATGCCCTCTTCCGACCTTCACGGCATTGCACAACATGGGTGCACAAACCTACATGCAGACAGTACATTCATACACATACAAAAATAAAATAAAATTTTAAAAAATATAAAAAAAGAAACCAGGCTGTACAGGCCAGGCCCTGGAAGACCTCATATGTACCCTCTTCTTTAGTATATTGAACTTGTTTCCCTTATAGATGTGTTCTGAGCACAATCAGCACCTCACGTTGCAGGACTGCTCCTTTTTGAAAGACTCACTCCACTTTGAAAGGATCTTGGTCAAGTGCGGTCAAAGTCCCGAGGGTAGTATTTGTTTCGAATTGTCTGGTGTGCCCTCTCTGCCTCCTTCTCTCTCACAAGCCGCAGAGCAGACTGCTCTCAGTAGATTCCTAGGCATCTACTGCCAAAGGTAAGTCTTCGATCTATAAATGCCTAGTTACTGTATTAGTCTGTTTGCCATTGCTATAACCAAATGACTGAAGCTGGGTAATTTTAAAGAAACTAGGTTTATTTGGCTCAGTTTAGAGACCAAAATCCAAGATACGGTAAAGCCATCAAGTTAGGCTCTGTGAGGTCCCCATGGTTCACAGTATCACAAGGGTGGACGCCCATACAGAAGAGGTCATATGGCCAAACAAGGAAACCAAAGAAAAGTCAGGGGCTAGGCTAGTGCCTTTAGATAACTTGTTTTCACGAGAAATACCTCATCCCACAAATTCTACTGGATAAGTCCCAAAGTATTCTGTAAGATTTTACATTTATAGGATTTTTATAGTTGGCTCTTTATTTTTTTTAATTGATGCTTTGTATATTTCATACATCATTTTCCAATTCAGTTCAGGCATGTATCCCCTTCCCTTCCCCTCACCCCACCCCTACCCATCCCAGATCATGCATTCTGCCGTAACTTTTCTGCATCTTTCTCTGTTTTTTTGTTTTGTTTTGTTTTCATTTTTTTTAACAATAAGTGATAATTTGTGAGTACAAGCATCCTTCATGTAAAACCAATTTGCAAGCAGTTGTGCCCAAACCCACACAGCTCATGGGTCCCACCATGAAAAGAGTATATAATAGGATGTGGTAGAATAGACCTATAATCCCAGGAGCTCTGGAGACTAAGGCCCAAGATCACAGGTTCGAGACTGTCTGGGCTATAGAGCAAGTGCAAAGTCCACTTGGGAAATTTAGTGAGAGTCTACCTCAAAATAAAAGGTAGAAGGGGAGACTGGCTATATAGCTCCGTGTTGCCTAGTGTACACGAGGCCCAAGACTTAATCCCAGCACTGTAAAAGAAAGCATATATGGGCTGGAGAGATGGCCTAGCGGCTAAGAGCGCTGATCGATCTTGCAGAGGACCCGGGTTCAATCCCCAGCACCCACATGGTGGCTGAGAACCATCTGTAACTCCAACTCCAGAAGAACTCCAGTTCCAGGGGAATCCGACGCCCTCTTCTGACCTCCAAGGCACTGCACGACATGGGTACACAGACCTACATGCAGACAGTACATTCATACACATAAATTAAAAAAAAAATTTTTTAATTAAAAAAAAAGAAAGCATATACATTTATTAGGTAACTGAGGAAGGAAGGAGATGGATGTACCTAAAGTGGGGAGAAAGAATAAAGTGCACATGTGGCTAAATCCTTATCAGAGTTGGATATGAAGAAACCTATAGTTTGGAAGGAAGGGGTCCACATACTGGATCTGAGAGAGATAATTTAGAAATATGCTCATGTGCTCAGTAGCAAACCAGCATAGAGTCTTTTTATTTGCTTTGATTATATTTTGAGTTTTGTTATTTTACCTATGTTCTTCTCCAGTTCAAGATCTTCCTGCCACAGTCTCCTGAGTAGCTGGGCTTTACAGGTACACACACACACACACACACACACACACACACACACACACACCCCAGCATAGATCTCTTAATCAACCAGAAGTCACAACTACCTTTGGAGCCATATTAAATTAGTCTGTCCCAGATTTAGAGAAAAATTAGGCAAATGAAGAGGTGACTTGTTGTAAATGACAGGATTTTGCATCATTTTAACCCTGGGGGAAGAAAGCTGATACATAAATACATTTATGAGCAAATAACTCCATGGTTCAGAGGGGAATTTGGTAAGGCAGCTGGCTTTTGGTCAAATGGCCTAACTCCCAGAGGGAAGGCCGGCCCAAACCCTTCAATCGGCTCCTGTCATCTGGCCCCACTTACCCTGAGTTCTCCAAACATAAAATTGGGGCAATGAGACTCAACAGTGTCATGTAGCCAAGGCCATAGCGAGGGTTAATTAGCACTTTTAAAGTACTGTGGTTGGAGTTTGGCTGTATTTTCTCCAGATGAAAGCCAGGTCACGATGGAGTGTTAGCAGCAAAGGGTTGATGGATGTCACTTGAGATGTGCTGTGTGGAGAGGGACATGAGGCCTTGGGGCTGCCCACCACAGCAAAAAGGCCACACTTCCAAATAAGCATTAGAGCTCCCCAAAGTGGAGGAGGCAGCCTCGCAGCCTCTGAAAATTCAAATAAAGAAAAATGGCAGGTGCTTTGGCCCTGTGAGGGAGGACAAAGAGCACCCACAGCAAGGAAAATGTATGCGCTCCAGAAGACAAAGCCACCTACGAACATCAGGGTGAGCTGTAAAGCCAAAGAGAAAGGATTCAACTGAAAAGTCAGGGTCTGCAGTCTGAGGGCTGTGGAAAAGCAAGGGGAGAAGAGCAGTCACAGGCTGGCCTTTCTGGACCAGAACAGGTAAGCAGAGGCGTAGGGAGTGCCCTGTACATGGTGTCACAGCATTCCAAACAGAATGCTCTCCACAGGGCTCTTGCGTGGCCTAAATCTAAGCTAAATCTTGCAGCTTAATTTTAATTAAGGAAGTAGCGTGGTCATTACTAACATTTAAAACTGAAGAGCTACATAGTTCAAAGCTCAGCTTCTTCAACCTTTCCAAGACCCAGTAGCTACAATATAATTGCTGCTTGCAACAGATGGTCTTATTTATAGAAGGTTGCTATAATTGTCCCCAATTTATAGGTGATGAAACAGATGACTGGACAAACTCATTTCAGGCTCTCAAGAAGTGAGTCAAAGCTGCTATTCAACCCCCAAATCCTTCGCGTTGCATAACTAACATTGCCCTGCACCCTCCTCATACCACCAGCCCCCAACATAGCCAGACTGGACTCCTTAGAACCAGGTCTACAAACAGAAGAGCCACCATCCAGAATCAAACTACACATGAAGCCAGCAAGACTGGTGTCCCTACTAGAGCCATGTTTTCAGCCTTGTTTGAACATAGCACGCCCCACCATCATGCTGTCAGTGAGGTAAGATAAGTGTCACTGAAGTCTTGGTTTCCTTTTCCCATCAAACAAGGGTGTGGGGGAAAAGCAAGGGATCCCTAGAAGCACTAGGACGGGCAAACAAGTACAAGGCCTGGAGCAGGGGAGTGCTAAGCTTTAGCTCTAGTGTTTAAGAGCTGCAGGGCCCCAATGCCTCATTTTCTTCCACTCTTTTAGGAGAAGGAAGGGCAAAGTGACTGCCTGGGGGTCTTCAGGCCCAGGTGTCTTGTGTGATAAGCAAATAATGGCTGGTAAGCTTGGGCACCCTGCCTCACCCAGCTCTTCATATTCTGTGTTTTGTTTTGTTTTGTTTTGTTTTGTTTTGTTTTGTTTTGTTTTGTTTTGTTTTGTTTTGAGACAGGGTCTCTCTATATAGCCTTAGCTAGCCTGGTACTTGGTATGGAGACCAGGCAGGATTCAATTTCATAGAGATCCACCTTTCTGACTTCTGAGTGCTGGTACTAAAGACATGCTTCCACACCCAGCTCCACCAACTCTTCATATTCTGCCAGCACAGATCCACTGTAGGCTGACCATGAAGTCTTCTCAAATATGCCCATAAAGACATGAAAGGGCAGAAGCCAGAGGCAGACATATCTCTGCGAGCTCAAGACCAGCCTGGTCTTCATAGTGAGTTCCAGACCAGCTATCTCAAAACTAAAACAAAAACCAAAAAGAGCTGGGCATGGTGGTGCACACCTTTAGTCCCAGCACTTGGGAGGAAGTGGTAGGCAAATCTCTGTGAGAGAGAAGCCAGACTGATAACATAGTGAGTTACAGGCCAGGTGGAGCTACAGGGAGACCCTGTCTCAACACCCTACCTCCCCAAAAAACAGAAACAAAAAGACCAAAAATAGGAAAAAATAGAAGAAGAAGAAGAAGAAGAAGAAGAAGAAGAAGAAGAAGAGGAGGAAGAGGAGGAGGAGGAGGAGGAGGAGGAGGAGGAGGAGGAAGGGGAGGAGGAGGNACTCACAGAGATCCGCATGCCTCTGCCTCCCAAGTGCTAGGATTAAAGGCGTGCGCCACCACGCCCGGCATTTATTTATTTCTGTATGTGTATCAATGTACTGTCTGCATGCAAGTTTGTGCGCCCGTGTCGTGCAATGCCGCGGAGGTCAGAAGAGGGTGTCGGATTCCCCTGGAACTGGAGTTCTCCTGGAATTGGAGTTTCAGACAGTTCTTGGCCGCCATGTGGGTGCCGGGGATCGAACCCGGGTCCTCTGTAAGAACAGTCAGCGCTCTTAACTGCTAGGCCATCTCTCCAGCCCCAGATGCACGCCTTTAATCCTAGCACTTGGGAGGCAGAGGCAGGCAGATCTTTGTGAGTTCAAGGCCAGCCTGGTCTACAGAGTGAGTTCCTCAGGACAGCTGAGGCTACAGGGACACCCTGTCTCAAAAAGACCAAAAAAAGAAAAACGAAGAAAGCAGCCATGTATAGTTGTGCATGCCTTTAATCCTAGCACTCAGGAGGCAGAGGCAGGCAGATCTCTGTGAATTCAAGGCCAGCCTGGTGTGCATAGCGAGCTCCAGGCCAGTTGGAACTAAAGGGAGACCCTGTCTCAAAAAGACAGAGAGGAAGGAAGGAAGGAAGGAAGGAAGGAAGGAAGGAAGGAAGGAAGGAAGGAAGGAAGGAAGGAGAAAGTGACCAGGAGGCTAGAGATGGCTCAGGTGTTAAGGGCACTTATGATGGCTCCAGTGCCCTTTTCTGGTTTCTGAACTCATTGTATGTACTGGATATATACAAGCAAGCAAAATAACTGTACAAATAAATAAATCATTTTAACTGACCTGTAATATTATCATTTCTCTTGCCAGATTTATCCTAATCAAATGAGTTCATAGTAACTTAAATTGTCCATTTTCTAGTGTGCATTGTTTCAATATGGACAAATCTCTAGTAAGGCCCAGCAAGAGCCATACAGATGAAGTCCATCCCCTGGGGAGCGGACAGCTCTCCTGATGGGGAAGCACAGGAATACGAACAGTTACACTAGGACATAGCAAGAGCTCAGTGTGAAGTCTGGAAGGGTTAGGAAGGGCTTCCTGTACAAACAGGGATGTCAACTGAGTTGATGTCAACCAAAAGAAGTCATTTCAGGTGAGTGATCAAAGTTCTGCGAGGGAGGCTGGGGTCTGTACTTGACTGTGAACAGTCAGGAACCCCTGACAGCCTTTTTGCAGGAAGGGGTAGGCTGTGGAGATGCCTTTTAGCGCAGTTTCTAACAAAACCCACAGCCTCGCTGATCTCCAGTCCTGCTGTCGCCTTCCACGCATGGCCATCAGTAGGCACAGGCTGAATCACCTCAGGTCCAGCAACGTCATCCAAGGCAATGGACCTGAATGTTGCTCTGGGAGGAAATGGAGCAGCTTCAAGCTTTTTCCAATCTTGGGCAGATTTGGAACCTGTCTTAACTACCTCTCTAGCTCCCATAACAAAATGCCCGACTGACAGAATCAACTCAAAGGAGAAAGGTTTTATTTTTTCTTTTGGCTCATGGTTTCACAGGTTTCCATCACGGTGAGGAAGGGATGGTGGGACTCGAAGAAGCAGGAGAGTGTATCAGTGGGAGCTCCCAGCACATGGGCCAGGACACAGAGAAGGCAGGCCAGAACCAGGCCTGGGTTCTACCTTCATAGGTCTATGCCAGGTGACCCACCTCTGCCAACCAGGCCCACCTCCTAAATGCTCCACACCCCCAAAACACCACTATGACCTGGAGGCCAAGTTTTCAGACACATGAGCCTATGGGAAACATGTTACATTCAAGCCACAACAGCAACTGCATTGCAGGAAATGTGCCTGCGAGAGAGAAATGAATACTGCTCTCTGTAATCAAGCAGGAATAACATATCATTATGAACCTAAAGGAGGAGAGGCCCTTTCCGTGAGGTGGTAACAACGCTGCACGTAGTCACCTTAAAGCCTGGTCCTTTGCTGGGGAGGATTGTGCCAACTTCTGTTAATGCTCGTCGCCTGCAATCATGCTGCCTCTGCCAATAGAATCAGAGTGGTGTGTGTGTGTGTGTGTGTGTGTGTATGAGTAGTGAATGATTTGAGCTCTGAGTGCCAGTCACAGAAGTCACAATCTGACTTCCAAGGTGAGCTATAGAATCCTCTGATGGGAAGAACCATCACTCAGAACAGCCAAAATCAAAATCGACCTGACAAACTAATATTCTTGAGATGGTTCTCCCTGTGGTCTGACCTATGCTGCCAAGCATGGAGTTTGGCACTGGAGTGCCCTCAGATCCGAATTCAGACCTCTCCGGATCATAGCTGCTCCCTACTGCTCTACAGGTTTCGGGTTCCCATAAGTCAGCCTGCACTGTGCCGTTCTGTTCCCCAGGCTACCTCTATTCACTGGCTACTTCTACTCTGTACACTTTTCTGCTAGGGACAGACACCCAGTCTAGGTCAGCCAACCAGAGAGATTTTAAAGATCAGGGAATAAACAATTCTTGGGATTTTTCATCGAAAAGGAAGACAGTAAAATAAAGGTACTGTCTGAACAGCGACCAAACACTTTAAAGTGATTTCAGAACATAGTTTCCAAACTTGAATACAAATATCCTCAGAGCACACAGGAGATCAATTGCACCCCACACCCCTGACAGTGGCCATGGGACTGGGGGTCAGGGTCGAAAGCAGAGCCAGATTTGGTGCACTGAGACCAGTGACCAAAGAAACAGTGAAAGAGACTTGGGTAGGGGGAGGTGCTTAACAAATAAGCCAGAGGGAACAGCCAGACAAGACATACCTGGACTCAGAGGAAAAGAAATCAAGCTAAGCCAGGCCAGAGGAAGGACCTTCCAGATCCTTATTTGCCTAGGAGATGGACTGAAGACAGGCAGGGGAATCACAGCACCTCTTCCGGCTTTTCAGTGCAGCAAGTGGAGAGAGCAGACCCAGATAAGTGGAGCACATAGTTGAACATCTGTGCATGATCATGTCAATTACAAGAAGTGACTTGCTTTCAACAGTCCCACATGTAAGATGTTGTTAGGACTTGAGAGAGAATAAACTACCATCTGAAGGTATTGTAGATTCAGGAAAAGCTGATGATTAAACACTTTTTAGACAACTTTCTAACTTTGACCAAAAATACCTTAGAAATAAAGTTATCAAGAGGAAAGTTTGCCGGGCGTGGTAGCGCCAGTCTTTAATCCCAGCAGAGACAAGCGGGTCTCTATGAATTCAAAGCCAGTTCGGTCTACATAGCGAAGACCTAGGTTCCCTTCGCCAAAGAATGATGTCCTTGAATAGCAGTTAAATAGTTTGATGGAATTATGAGGGAAACAAGTGTTGATGGTGATGGCCATTTAAGTGTGCAGAGTTTGAACAAAATACAATATAGCACAGTGCAGATGATCCGCTGCCAGGGCAGTCAGTGCTCTTAACCGCTGAGCCATCTCTCCAGCCCCTCTTCCTTTATCTTACTGGCATTGTCCTGAAACCACATTTTAGAAAGTGAACCAGGAAGGAGCTGGGTGTGGTGGACTACACCTTTAATCCCAGCACTCAGGAGGCAGATGGTAGGCAGATCTCTGTGAGTTCAAGGCCAGCTGGGGCTACAGGGAGACCCTGTCTCAAAACACCGAAAAAGAGCCAGGTGTGGTGGCGCAAGCCTTTAATCTTAGCACTTAGGAGGCAGAGGCAGGCGAATCTTTGTGAGTTCAAGGCCAGCCTGGTCTAGTGAGTGAGTTTCAGGACAGCTGGGGCTACAGGGAGACCCTGTCTCGAAAAGACCAAAAAAAAAAGGTCAAGCTGGGCGTGGTGGCGAAAGCCTCCCTAGTGCTTGGATTAAAGGCGAGCCAACCAACGCCTGGCAAGTTTACTAATTTTTAAAATAGTTTTTTTTAAGAAACTATCAAAACGGGGCTGAAAATATGCATGGGCTATGACCTTAAACATATTATATGCTTTTGTATACTTAAAAGTGGCAAAATGGGAGTGATAGGAAATTGGCTCAATGGTAAACAGCACTGGAAGACCTGGCTTCCGTTCCCAGCACCCACATGGAGGCTAACAATCATCCACAACACCAGTTCCAGGGATCCAACACCCTCCTCTGACCTCCATGGGTATTATATGACACAGGTGCACTTACACACGTGCAGGCAATATACTCATACACCTAAAATAAAATTAATAAAATCTCTTTTTTGTCTTTTTTTTTTTTTTTTAAGACAGGGTCTCCCTATATAGCCCCAGCTGGCCTGGAACTCACTCTGTAGACCAGGCTGGGCTTAAACTCACAGAGCTCCATCCACCTTCCTCTGCCTCCTGAGTGCTTACAATTAAAATCATGCTACACCACGCCTAGCTTAGAGGTAGTTCTTGCCGGGCATGGTGGCGCACGCCTTTAATCCTAGCACTTGGGAGGCAGAGGCAGGCGGATCTTTGTGAGTTCAAGGCCAGCCTGGTCTACAGAGNTTTTTTTTTTTTTTGGTCTTTTTAAGACAGGGTCTCCCTGCAGCTCTGGCTGTCCTCGAACTCACTCTGTAGACCAGGCTGGCCTTAAATCACAGAGATCCACCTGCCTCAGCCTCCCAAGTGCTAGGATTAAAGGAGTTCGCCACCACGCCTGGTGCAATAGCTGTTTTAAAAGCTCTACTGGGTCCAGAGGCAGAGGCAGGCAGACATCTGTGAGTTCAAGGCCAGCCTGATCTACATAATGAGCTCCAGGCCAACTGGGACTAAAGGGAGACCCTGCCTCAAAAAGCTCTACTGGGAAGTTGACAGGTGGCTCAGTTGTTGAGAGCACTTACTGCTCTTCCAGAGGACCAGAGTTTGGTTGCCAGAACTCACATGGCAGATACACCCATCCTTAACTCCAGTTCCAGAGGATCTACCACTGTTTTCTGGCCTCTGTGGGTACCAGGCATACATGTTGTGTACTTACATACATGCAGGTAAAACACTCAAACACATAAAATAAAAATAAACTCTTTAAGAATTGTTTTTAGCCGAGCATGGTGGCACCCGCCTTTAAGCCCAACACTGGAGGCAGAGGCAGGCATATCTCTGTGAGTTCAAGGCCAGCCTGGTCTACATAGTGAGTTCCAGGACAGCTGGGTCTTGAAAAGACAAATAAATAAATAAATAAATACGCAACATAACCCGTAATTTGTTCTGTGGCAAAAAAAAAAATTCGAGATTGGAAAAAAAAAGTGGAACTGTGACTGTAGCTATGGTAGAACACTGTGGTACTACCACCACCACCACCACAAAGGGAAATATTTGAAAATTCAAGGTTACCCTCCAAATAGAATCTAAATTTCTTAGTATTTAATATTGCAGAGTGATAGAAAATCCATATATGTTTACGTCAAGCATGTGGGTAACAAGACTCTCATTATATTAAGCAAGTCGGGGAAGCTGCCCACAGTTCTGATGGGCCGTGGGCCACAAGAAACCCGACCAGAGCCGGAAATCCCCTCAAGAAAAAAGAAAAAAGAAAAAAGAAATCACAAATCTGCAAAGCTGTGTGGTTTTCATCTCCCTAGCTATTGTTCAGCTGGTAAAAATTCACTTGACCTGGAAAATATTCAGAGCAAGTATCTTCGGTTTTGTCGCTCAGCGGTAGGAGACAGCGTTACTCCTGTGAAGCATTTGATTCAAAGCAGCGCCATTTCCTGACATTCCTGACGATGTGAATTAACTAGAGAGTGGACTCAAGACACCTGCAGAACTTGACCTGCTTGGTGGAGTTACTAAATTTTAATGTCCAGGGAAGGCAGTAAATGATGGTTGAGTCATTCATGAGACTGTGTAGTGTGTGTGTTTGTGTGTGTGTGTGTGTGTGAGAGAGAGAGAGAGAGAGAGAGAGAGAGAGAGAGAGAGAGAGAGAGAGAGTCTCACTGTGGAGCCCAGGCTAGCCTAAGCACTTCAGATCTTCTTGCCTAGTTTCTCTGGTGCTAGGATTGCGGGGTATCGTGTGGATCTCTTCTGCTTTCTTCTGGCAGGCACTAAATAGTAAGAAAGAATGTTCATCAAGGACTCCTGGAATGCATATCAGTAAAACTAGATCATCATTTTATTATTATTATTATTATTATTTTGTGTGTATGAGTGTACTGTCTGCATGTAGGTTTGTGCACCCGTGTCATGCAATGCTGCAGAGGTCAGAAGAGGGTGTCAGATTCCCCTAGAACTGGAGTTAAAGATGGTTCTTAGCCACCATGTGGGTGCTAGGCATTGACCCCAGGTCCTCTGCAAGAGCAGTCAGTGCTCTTAACCACTGAGCCATCTCTCCAGCCCCAACTATATCATAATTTAAAAAATATTTTTATATTTTGCCAGGCATGGTGGCACATGCCTTTAATCCTAGCACTTGGGAGGCAGAGGCAGACGGATCTTTGTGAGTTCAAGGCCAACCTGGTCTACAGAGTGAGTTCCAGGACAGCTGAGGCTACAGGGAGACCCTGTCTCAAAAAGACCAAAAAAAAATTTTTTTTTAATATTGTTAGCCAGGCATGGTGGCACATGCATTTAATCTCAGCACTTGGGAAGCAGAGGTAGGCAGATCTTTTTTTTTTTTTTCTTTTTGGTCTTTTTGAGACAGGGTCTCCCTGTAGCCCCAGCTGTCCTGGAACTCACTCTGTAGACCAGGCTGGCCTTGAACTCACAAAGATCCACCTGCCTCTGCCTCCCAAGTGCTAGGATTAAAGGTGTGCACCACCACGCCCGGCCCCAGGCAGATCTCTTGAGTCTCGGGTCAACCTGGTCTCCATAGGGAGTTCCAGATCAGCTGGGGCTACAGGGAGACCCTGTCTCAAAAAGACAAAATATTTTATGTGTATGTGTGTACTGAGTGCATATAGGTTGGTGCGATGCAATGGCTGAGGTCAGAAGAAGGTGTCAGATCTCCTGGAACTGGAACTACAGACAGTTATTAGCTACCACATGGGTGCTAAATCAAACCTGGGTCCTCTGCAAGAGTAGCCAGTGCTCTTAACCCCTGAGCCATCTCTCCAGCCCCTATATCATAGTTTTAATGTGTGATTTCCTTTACAGAAAAGATTTGCATCTTAGTATCAAAAAGTGTACTCCAGAGGCCGGTGTGGTGGTGTATGCCCTTAATCCATAAATCTCTGTGAGATGGAGGTCAACCTAGTCTACATAGCAAGTTCCAGGCCAGCTAGAGCCACAGGGAGACCCTGGCTTAAAAAAAGGTGGGGGGGGCTTAAAGATGGTTCAGCAATCAGCACTTACTGCCCTTGCAGAGGACCCAGGTTGGGTTCCCAGCACCTACATGGCAGCTAACAACTATCCTAACTCCGGTTCCAGGGGATTCGATCCCCGCTTCTGTCCTCCATAGGAATTGCATGGACAGATGCACCTACATACATGCAGGCAACACACTCATACACAACAATTTTTTTAATGTTTCAATTAAAAAAATAATAAAAACAAAAAAGTAGATTCTCCCAAAAAAAGCATAAAGTTTAAAAGTAGAAAAGAATCAAGGCCAGCCTGGTCTACATAGTGAGTTCCAGGACAGTGGGGCTACAGGGAGACCCTGTTTCAAAAAGAACAAAAAAATAAATAAAAGTAGAAAAAAAAACATTTCCTACTTCATAATCTTTAAAATTGAAGTTTGATTTCAATATCTTTTCTTGGCTTTCAAGTTTTAAAAGGACATCAAAAGAGACATATTTAAAGATTTTAAGTGCTAAGGATCCCAGCTGGGCAGGTGATACAGGCATGTAATCCCAGGCAAGGAGGTTGAGCTAGCCTGGCCTATACACACAGCCTTGGTCTCAGTCTCCCCCTACCCAGACACACACATAAATAATTAAGGATTTCTTTTTTTTAATTTTCATTTTTTTATTGATGCTTTATGTATTTCATACATCATTTTCCAATTCAGTTCAGGCATATTTCCCTTTCCTTTCCCCCCACCCCACCCCACCCCACCCCATCCCAGATCATGCATTCTGCCATAACTGTCCTGCATCTTTCACTCAGTTTTTTTTCATTTTTTAACAATAAGTGATAATTTATGAGTACAAGCATCCTTCATGCAAAACCAGTTTGCAAGCAGTTGTGCCCAAACCCACACAGCCCATGGGTCCCACCATCCAGCAGGAGGGGCTTGTACGTTCAATCAAGTTGATCAAATGAGTGTCCAGACTATATTGCTGTAGTTTCACCATTCACCCCAATCGCAGCCCTTACATTCTACCATGCCCCCTCTTCCGCAGATTGTTCCCTAGGCTTAGAAAAGGGACACAGGTGGATGAGAAGCAAAACAGTCTACTTTCTCTGGAGCTGTTGTCTTGGACTCTGGTCAATTCTGGCTGTTTCCTTTCATGGGCTGACAGTTTGTCCAGGAATAACCTTTCGATCCTACTAATGAAGCACAAGCAATTAGATATATAGGTATTTAAACAGTACTAATTGTTATGATAGGTTATTTTGGTCTTAGGACCACAGATGAGTGGTGGTCTGTTAATGCATGGAATTTAATTTTTTTCCTGTTAAATATGACAGGGTCTTACTACAGCTTATAACTCTCCAACCATTAGAGATTGTAAGCTGTGGCATCAGCTGTGGGTTTTCCTCCAAGGAGAGAGCTACTAAGCCAATTAATTTGGGATATACAGGGCATATGGCTGCCACTGCTGCACAGTATATCCAGGCAGGTGAGGTGTAGCTGGTGCTAAGGAGGAGTCTTGCTTGACTAAGACACCATATTTGCTTTATTGGTTTAGTGGCTTTGGTAACACTCTCTGGTATTCCAAGACCATCTGTACACTTGGCATGTGGTCTCAATACATCTTCCCATGTACACACCCCCTCAAAGACCAACAGTAAGAAACGCCAAAGAGTAACTGATTTTCAGGTTTAGTCTTGGTTAAAACTAATTTAGATCAAGCCAGGCTGGTGCGCATGCCTTTAATCCTAGCACCGTGTAGGCAGAGGTAGGTGGATCTTTGTGAGTTCAAGGCCAGCTTGTCTACAGAGTGAGTCCAGGGACAGCTGGGGGCTAAGGGACCCTTCTCGAAAAGACCAAAAAAAAAAATGCATTAGATCTCTGTCTGTTTCCTGGCATACCACTCCTACAACCCTGGAATCCTGTAATCAGATATTGTGTTTTTCTGGTAAAGATAAATTTGTTGTTAAACTGAAGGGTTGAAGAGGTGTCCACACCCATTAGGTTGCTTCAGGGTAGAGTAGTCACCATAAACACTCAGGCAGGATTGAGATTGGAGATTTTCATTCCAGTCCCCAGATTCTGGGGAGGTAACAGAGGCTGAACTGTAAATTGACCACTGGAATCTCCATACAGAGGCAAAAGGATGGGGTTCAAATGGAGGTTCTGACAAGTAGAGGTTCCTGCAAGTAGAGGTTCTGGGGCTGGCATACCCCTTTCCCCCACACCTCAGTTTATATATCTCTTCATCTGTGTCCTTTCAAGTTCATATAATAAACCAACAAAAAGTTAATTAATTAATATGAAGTAGGCAGATCTCTGTAAATCTGAGGTTAGCTCGTTCTCAATCTAGTTTCCAGGCCAGCTGAGGTGTCAAAACTGTCTCAAAAAAAAAAATTAAACGAAACAAACAACCATCAAATGCTGAACTGGGTGACTGGACTGAGACAGATACCTGCTCACCTGCTTAGGGGGCACGTGGATTCTGCTGGTCTGAACCCCATTGCCAACCAAAATGTGTTGGTCAACTTTCCATTACAGTGACAAATACCTGAGATAAGTCACCTTAAAAGGTGAGGTTCATTTTGATTCATAAAGGTTTTTGGGGTTTGATGGTTGTTCTGTTTGTTTTTTCTTTTTGGTCTTTTGAGACAGGGCCCTCTATAATTACCAGCTGCTAGAACTCATTACTAGTCCACTGGCCAACTCAAAGATCCCTGCCTCTGCCTCCCCAGTGCCTAGATAAAGGCCTGTGGTAGCTCAGTGGGATTCCCAAAGGTTTTTGTTTGTTTTTTGAAACACAGTCTCCTTGTAGCCCCAGCTGGCCTGGAACTCACTTTGTGACTCAGCTGGGCTAGATCTCACAGAAATCCACCTGCCTCTGCCTACAAGTGCTGGGTGTGAGCTACCATTGCCCAGCTGGTATTGTCTTTATTGTTTTGTTTTGTACATCCCAGCTAACATATCCCAGGCTAGCCTAGGATTCAGTCTTCTGGCCTCGGCTTCCCAAATTCTGGGATGGCTTGTGTGCACAGCTTTGCCTGGCTTTCCCAGTTTTCAAGGTTTCAGTTAATGACCAAGTAGCTCTGATGCTTTGGGCCGTTGTCCATCATGGCGGGAGGCTGGTGGGGATGCTATTTAGCTCATCACTGGGGATGAAATAGTCAAGGAAGAGACTTATGGTATTCCATAATTCTCTTTGAGTCTGTGCTCCCCTGTAACTGCCATTGACCTGAACACTTCCATAAGGCCCATCATTCTAAAGGTTTCCACCCTCAGCCAATAGTGCCAAGCTGGGAGCTAAGCCTTTACCATAGGCCCTTCAGAGACTTTTAACATTCAAACTATTATAACACAGGCCTTGTAAATCTAGCTTGTATTTGACTTCTTCCCACAAAGTCACAAAATTCATTAGATTTCAGACTGTAAGAGTCAGTTTTCTTTGTCCAATTAACTGTTTATTAAATACAAAAACACAAAAGGAACTTCCCCTTTTCCACATAGGCATAGGCTGGGGGAACGGGGGGGGGATTAGCTCTCCACAATTCATTTCTTAACATATCTCCACATAGAAGACAAAGAGGGTGTTATAATCCACTGGAACTGGAGTTACAGGTGTTATTAGCACCATATGAGGCTAGGAACTGACCCTGGTCCCCTGTAAGGAGCTGCACCAGCGTCTTAAGCCCTGAGCCATCTCTCCAGCCCCTATTTAAATTTTCTGTTGCCAGTTAAGTTGCTTCAATACTGACTGGATTAATTTGGATCTCTTTGTCCATGTTTATTTGTTTAAACTGTAAATAGGTTGAGTAGTGGAAGATCATGAGAGTTAAGTTCATCCTCATACAAATGAGCTTGAGGCCAGCTTGGGCCTCAACAGAAAAACCAAAATAATAAATAACATACAATTTAAAGGTATGCAAGAATGTAACTTAAAAATATTTCTATCTCAAAACAAAACAAAACAAAAGCTATCCTCCAGAGATATCCTTTGTGACCAGTTTTCATGTAATCTCCCTAATATTTTGTATACATATAAATGATTTTTAAAAGAAAGAGCCAAAGCTGGGCCGTTGGTGGCGCACACCTTTATCCAGCACTTGGGAGCAGAGGCAGGTGGATCTTTGTGAGTTCAAGGCCACCATGGTCACAGAGTGAGTCCAGGGACAGCTGGGGCTACAAGGAGACCTGTCTCAAAAAGGACCAAAAAAGAAAAGAAAAAAAAAAAAGCCAGGATGGTGGCACAGGCCTTTGATCCCAGCCTGGGAGGCAGAGAGGCAGGGGCACTCTATGTGTTCAAAGGCAGCCTGGTTTACGATGAGTTCCAGGACAGCTGGAGGCACATGCGGACCCTGTCTCAAAAAAAAGATGAGAGAGAGAGAGAGAGAGAGAGAGAAAGAGAGCAGAGAGAGCGAGAGGAGAAGAAAAGAGAGAAGAGAGAAGAAGAAACTAGCATTATGGTATATGCCTTTTAATCGCAGCACTTGGAAGCAGAGGCAGACTTCTGCAAATTCAAGGCCACCCTGGTTTTACATAGAGTTCCAGACCATCCAAGGCTACACAGTGGATCCTGTCCAAAAAACAATACAAAACACCGAAATCGCCGAGCACAAACATTTTTCTGCAATCTTGATTCTTTATTCATAATCTGTCTTGGATAATTCCATATTAATACAAATCTGCTCGATTCTTTTTATTTACTCTGGTAATGGGTAATACAACCTAAGGCTTTGAGCATATTAAGCAAGTCTGCCCTTTCTTTCTTTCTTCTTTCTTCTTTCTATTTCTTTTCTCTTTACTCTCTCAGATTCGTGAATCACTGAAGCTTGGGCCCTCCATGCATGCTAGGTAAGCGCTGCCACTGAGCTACATTTCTAGCCCTTTTTTATCGTAACAGCTGGCCTTGAACTTGCTCCGTAGCCCAGGCAGGCCTTGACTTTTATAATCCTCCTGCCTCAGCCTCCCATGCAGCTGGGATTACAGGCCTATGCTACCAACCCTAGTTAGTACAATTTCATTCTTTTTTTTTTTTTTTTTTTTGGTCTTTTAAGACAGGGTCTCCCTGTAGCCCCTGCTGTCCTGGAACTCACCTTGTAGACCAGGCTGGCCTTGTCTCACAAGAGATCCGCCTGTCTCTGCCTCGCAAGTGCTAGGATTAAAGGCATGCACCACCACGCCCGGCCCATTTCATTCATTTTTAAAGTTCCAAAAAGTACGGTAGTGCATAGCTGTAATCCCAGCAATCTGGAGACAGAGACAAATAGACCTTGAGTTTGAGACCAAACTGGGCTACATAGAAAGACCCTCTCTTAAAACTCTAAGTAAACAAATAAAAAGTTGCTACAGTTTAACCCATTCATTCATGTTGGTGCATGTTGAGTTTACTTCTGTGTCTTTCCCTGTGTTTGAGAACTAACCTATTTTCAGAATGGACTAGTAAGACGAGGTTCTTGGCTAGTTGAGCTGCTGGTGGTTAAATTCAGGACCCGAGAGGAAAATATCCTAAGTCCTTTGATTAATTAGCAAGTACTTTGTTCCAACTTAGATTCCCTGGACATATCCATTCAGCTAGTCATGTATGAAACAGAAGAATCTGCAGTGTTCTTGTCGGACCACATCCCAAGTAAAGAGGAGGGGCACAGGTGCATCTTATCTAAATCATATGGGTAAGGGTGGTTCTTTGAAATAGAGAAATATTGGAAAGACAGGAAGTGGGGTATTTCTTTAACAGAGGCTGTTTTCCAGGATCACAAGGCTCAGGTAACTTTCTTTTTTTTTTTTTTTTTTTTGGTTTCTCTTTTTGAGACAGGGTCTCCTTGTAGCCCCAGCTGTCCTGGAACTCGCTCTGTAGACCAGGCTGGCCTTGAACTCACAAAGATCCGACTGCCTCTGCCTCCCAAGTGCTAGGATTAAAGGCGTGCGCCACCATGCCCGGCCGGCTCAGGTAACTTTCAACACTGTCTGAACTAATCTAGGCGCTTTGCACAGTGATCTTCTCTAATCCTCTCACTCTATCTACTTGTTTAGTATACTATTGTGATTAAGGGAGTGCCCAGTAGACAAATTTAGACAAGGCATTCAACTTCAGTTTGCCTTCTAAAAAGGGAGATTAATAATAGTCCTGACCTCTTAAGATTGTTGTGAATGTTAAGCAAGTTGATACACACAGTGCTTACAAGCTGCTCCGGGGTGTATTGAGCATTCAGTGAGTGACCCTGGGAAGGCACCTCGACTAGTCTCAATTTTCTTGGGGAGGGTAAATAATCTACCCAAGTATCTAATGATTAAAGTCCCGCCAGACCACAGGTTTTTCTCCACTCTGCTGCATTCCCCAACTGGGGGTGGAGGATAAGTAAAGTAGAAGAAATGTTAGACAAAGCCACAATAGGCTCTCTGGACAATTCAAGAAATAAAGAGGAAAAAGAAAGAAAGAAAGAAAAAGGAAGGAAGGAAGGAAGGAAGGAAGGAAGGAAGGAAGGAAGGAAGGAAGAAAGAAAGAAAGAAAGAAAGAAAGAAAGAAAGAAAGAAAGAAAGAAAGAAAGAAAGAAAGAAAGAAAGAAAGAAAGAAAGAAAGAAAGACTGCTTTTAAATTCCTGGGTTCCACAGGCCCTGCAATCCCAGCTCTTAGGAGACAGAGACAGGCAGATCTCTGTGAGTTCAAGGCCAACCTGGTCTACAGAGTGAGTTCCAGGACAGCTGTGGCTACAGGGAGACCCTGTACCAAAAAGACCAAAAAAAAAAAAAAAATTCCTGGGTTCGCCAGGCATGTTGGCGAACCCCTTTGATCCCAGCACTCAGAAGGCAGAGGTAAGCAAAGCTGTCTGAGTTTAAGGCCAACCTGGTCCACATAGTGAGTTCCAGGCCTGCTAGGACTACAAGGAGACTCTGTCTCAAAAAGACCAAAAAAATTTTAGCCGGGTGTGGTGGCACACTCCTTTAATTCTAGCACTTGGAAGGCAGAGGCAGGTGGATCTTTGTGAGTTCAAGGCCAGCCCAGTCTACATAGCGAGTTCCAAGACAGCAGGAGCTACAGTGAGACCTTGTCTCAAAAAGACCAAAAAAAAAAAAAACTCCTGGGTTCAAGCCATCTCCCCGCATTAGCACCCCAGTATCTAGAACAATAGAAGCTAGCTTCAAATCACTTTTCAACTTTTCTCAAACCTTAGGGAGTATCTAGGCAGAAACAAAGCACTTTTTGTCCCTCAAGGGGACAAATTACAAAGATAGATAGACAGACAAACAGGCAGACAGATAGGCAGACAGCAGGCAGACAGACAGACAGAGTCTCACTGTGTGTCCCTGGCTGGCCTGGAACTCTCTATGTAGACCATGCTGGCCTTAGAGATCACCCTGCCTCTGCTTCCTGCTTCCTGAGTGCTGGGAATAAATACTTTAATTGGCTTTTCTTTGCAATTCTAGTCAGGTAACATCTCATGATAAAAAGGAATGAGTATTCTGATCTTCGGAGCACAGAAGGTAGCTTTATAGACAGAAAAGGTCAGAGGAATGTAGAACAGAGAGCAAAAGGCAGATTTCTCATTTCAAACTTACTTTCCTTGAAAGATTAAAGCACAGTGAACTCCTTTATCAGGCTGTCAAACACTGGCCTGTTTGAGGATTAGCTCTTCTCTCTCCTGGTGTCTAGGAAGGTCAGATAAACAGTTTCACTTTGGCTTGGTGATATGGAAATTATTTTGTTTTTCCTTTCTTTTTTCTGTCAGGCCCCAGTGCAAAAGCCCAGTTCAAAGCAATGGCTGCTTGTGATTTTTACCTAATGATTGTAAAATACTTTTCTTAGTGAAATACCATTTATAGTTTCAAATCTTAAATGAGACTCCCTATATATCTATTTTGCCTGGGTAACAATTCTTAAAAACTCAGTTCAGAACTATTCCATTTCTTTGCAGCCTTTCTTTTTTTTTTTTTTTTTTTGGGCCTTTCGAGACAGTGCGCAATGTAGTACCAGCTGTCCTGGAACTCGCTCTGTAGACCAGGCTGGCCTTGAACTCACAAAGATCTGCCTGCCTCTGCCTCCCAAGTGCTAGGATTAAAGGCGTGCGCCACCACACCCGGCTCTTTGCAGCCTTTCTAATGGCCTCATAAAAATTAATTTGTTGCCAGGCGTGGTGGTGCACGCTTTTAATCCTAGCACTTGGGAGGTAGAGGCAGGCAGATCTTTGTGAGTTCAAGGCCAGCCTGGTCTACAGAGCGAGTTCCAGGACAGCTGAGGCTACAGGGAGACCCTGTCTCAAAAAGACAAAAAAAAATTTTTTAATTTGTTGCTGGGGGTGGTGGCGCATGCCTTTATTCTCAGCACTCGGGAGGTAGAGGTAGGGGGATCTTTGTGAGTTCAACGCCAGCCTGATCTACATAGTGAGTCCAGGCCAGCTGGAGCTACAGGGAGACAAAAAAAAAAAAAATTGTTTGTTGTATTAATCGTAAAATCAATTGATCTTAGTCTTTTGGTTTCAATGTACTTGTTTTTTTTTTTTTTTCTTTTTAATTCACAGACTGTTTTTAGACTAGTATTAGATTCACACCAAAACCAAGCAGAGACTAGAGTTCCTATACATATCCTGACCGACAACAGCCTCCCCCACCAGCAATAGCCTATGCATTTGTTATAATCCATGCAGCAAACTTAGCAAAGCATTATCAACCAAAATATATCATTTACATTAAGGATTCTTGTCTAGAGTTGAACAATCTATGTGAGTTTTAATAAATGTAATGTCATGTATTCACTGTGAATTTAATATAATGGAAAAATATGGGGCTGGAGAGATGGCCTAGCAGTTAAGACCACCGACTGCTCTTGCAGAGGACCCAGGTTCGATTCCCAGCACCCACATGGCAGCTGAGAACCGTCTTTAACTCCAGTTCCAGGGGACTCCAACACCCTCTTCTGACCTCCGCGGTATTGCATGACACAGGTGCACAAACCTACATGCAGACAGTACATTCATACGCATATAAAAATAAATAAATAAATGGAAAATAATTTTTAACTAAAAAAAATATTTTTTTGGTCTTTTCAAGACAGGGTCCCAGCTGTCCTGGAACTCACTCTGTAGACCAGGCTGGCCTTGAACTCACAAAGATCTGCCTGCCTCTGCCTCCCAAGTGCTAGGATTAAAGGCGTGCACCACCACGCCCGGCTTAACTAAAATATTTTTAATTCACTCATTAACTTAGAGGCAAGATCTTACTTTGTTGGCTAGGCAGGCAGATCTCTGTGAGTTGGAGGCCAATGTAGTCTATATAGTTAGTTCCAGGCCATCCATCTGGCAGGTGACATAGTGAGACCTTGTCTCAAAAAAATAAAAAGAAAAATAAGTTCTAGAATTGAAAACTACAAGTATTAACTTTATACTTTAACTAGAACTTCTTTGCTAAGTCTTATACAAATGGACTTTTGTTGATAATGCTCATTTGGTATAACTGTTCACATTATCGCCGTAAATAAAGCTTCAAAAGTTTCATCCTGTACACTACAAAGTTTTCATTTAAATATTACCGTTTCTGACTGATTCACTGCTTTCAAGGAAATAAAGTACTTGTGTGTCAAAGAAAATAACAAATCTGGTAGAGAGAGATTTTAATCCAAATGATTAATGCAAGGGGAGAGGAGAAGAAGGAGCTGAGGCCCGGGCAGGGTGAGGCTGGTGCTGAAGGAGCCAAAGTCGCTCAAAGGTCGAGATCAAGGGTGTTTCAGATGGAGTCAAGAAAATGGGAAGAAAGGATGGAGCGTAGAGCTGTTAGTAGATCAGAGAACTGTTTTTTTGTTGCATTTGTTTGTTTGTTTGTTTGTTTTTGGTATTTTTGAGACAGGGTCTCCCTGAAGCCCCAGCTGTCCTGGGGTCACTCTGTAGACCAGGCTGGCCTTGAACTCACAGAGATCTGCCTGCCTTGGCCTCCTGAGTGCTGGGATTAAAGGTGTGTGATACTATGCCCAGCCAGAGAATTTTGTTGTTGTTGTTGTTGGGGGTTTTTTTTTGGGGGGGGGGGTCTTTTTGAGACAAGATCTCCCTTTAGTCCCAGCTAGCCTGGAGCTCTCTCTGTAGACCATACTGGCCTTGAACTCACAGAGATCTGCCTGTCTCAGCCTCCTGAGTACTGGGTGACCTGCAGCACTGCACCCAGCTAGAGAATGTTTTAACCAGAGATTATCTCCTTTTCAGGAGGGGCCCTGAAGAAGGGCCTGTGTGCTGGGTCCTAAGGTGGATGGGTCGAGGTTAGTACCCACTAGGCAAGCACTAGACCAAAGTTCAACTGTACTCCAGTTTGGCTTCTGTGGGCACACCAAGGCAGCTAGTCATTTATGAAACAGAAGAGGAATCAGGAGCCAGGCCTGATGGCCCATGCCTTTAATCCCAGCACTAGGGAGGCAGAGGCAGGTGGATCTCTTTGAGTTCCAACCCAACTGGGGCTACAGGGAGTCCCTGTCTCTCAAAAAGACCAAGGAATCTGGCCTTGTCCCAGCTAAACAAGAAAGACACTCAGAATTTTTTTTTTTATGTGTGTGTATATGAATGTACTGTCTGCATGTAGGTCTGTGCACCCGTGTCGTGCAATGCCTCGAAGGTCAGAAGAGGGCATTGATTTCCTTGGAACTGGAGTTAAAGACGGTTCTCAGCCGCCATGTGGGTGCTGGGGATCGAACCCGGGTCCCCTGCAAGAGCAGTCGGCACTCTTAACTGCTAGGCCATCTCTCCAGCCCCAGACACTCAGAATTTTATGTAAGTCACATATGAGTCTCTTTTTTAGCAATAAGTCAATTTGCTGATCACAAACAGAAACCTCATTCCTCTCTCCATTCCCCTCCCCTGTCCTCCTCCCTCCTCGTCCTCTCTTTCTCCTGTCCTCTGGGGTATTAAAACCTAGGTGGCTCAGCTGAGCTGCCTTCTTAGCCTGCCCTCCCTCTGCCCTTCCTTCCTTCCTTCCTTCCTTCCTTCCTTCCTTCCTTCCTTCCTTCCTTCCTTCCTTCCTTCTTTCCTTCCTTCCTTCCTTCTTCCTTCCTAAATACATATGGAAAATATTTTCATTTGAGATTAGTGGAATTCAAGACTTCCTAGCCTCAACCTGTTTTCCAGGCTGATAAAATTCAACATTGTCAGTCTCCCCTTTGTTCAAAATGAATGGTATCATTTGTCTTTGAACAACTCAGGGGCATAAATCTAAGTTGGGTGAAATATGGTGTAAGAAATAGTTTCCTGATGATTCCAGCTGGTGGTGTTCTTTCAAAATCACTGGCACCCTCTGCTAAGGGAAAGTGGCAAAAGCCAGCTATTTTATAGTTAGTCATTTTAAAAAGGGATGTTTAAAGTAGAAAAGCTAGGGTACAGCTCAGTGGTAGTACACTTGCCTATATACAGTTCAATATCTAGTTGTGTGTATGGGTTAGGGAGAGAGGATCATTGGAATACTCACTCATCTTCAATAAGACAAGGAACTGTCTCAGAAACCCATGGGAAGATCTATTCCTGAACTCCAGGTCATAGTTTTCTGGGAGAGTCTTCTTATGGCATCTGGTGGCTTTCTTCAGTGCCAAAAAACAAGCAGAAATTAAAGTATTAAAAGAAGACTAATAACATAAAAGGTTGAAATAAAATCTAAGAAGTTGATGCATGAAAATCTTTAGATGATGCAGTACTGTTGGTTGAGCTCAACAAAGTGAAGTTGTAGAAGTTCTTGGCAGGGATATCTGCAGTTATGGTGATGTTTCTTGACTCAAGCATGTTGTCTGACTTCCTTGGTAGTCCACACAGTGGTAGGTAGGAAGAGAACTCAGACCCACGAGAGGACTGCTGCGTGGGTGATCGATCAGAAGTACTTATCTAGTTGTTGGACTTTGACTCTCAATGCTTCTTTGGATCCTGGGGAAAAGCCGGCTACGTGGCAACCTGTATTTTAAGAAAGATCTAAACCATGAGCATGCAGTCCTCAGTGACGCCAAGTCAGGAGGCAGGAAGGAGAGCTGGAAACACTACTTTGGAGGACTGTGGCTGGGAGACAGCAAAGAAACATGGAAAGGAACTGAAATGTGTAAGAGATGGCAGTGAATGAGAACAACAGGATCTAGTCCAATTTATTTCTAGTCCAATTTATTTCTCTTTAATTATAATTTTTTTTGAGACAGGGTCTCCTTGTAGCCCTGGCTGGCCTGGAATTCAATATGTAGATCAAGTTGGCCTTGACCTCGCATCAGTCCTCAGTCCCACAGAGATCTGCCTGCCTCTGCTGAGTGCTAGGATTAAGGTGTGTACCACTATGCCTGGCTCCAATCCAATTTTTATTTTTTATTTTTTTTAATAATTTTTAAATTTTTATTTATTTATTTATTTATTTATTTATTTATTTATTTATTTATTTATATGAATGTACTGTCTGCATGTAGGTTTGTGCACCCGTGTCGTGCAATGCCTTGGAGGTCAGAAGAGGGTGTCGGATTCCCCTGGAACTGGAGTTCTCCTGGAATTGGAGTTACAGATGGTTCTCAGCTGCCATGTGGGTGCTGGGGAACGAACCCCGGTCCTCTGCAAGAGCGTCGGTGCTCTTAACTGCTAGGCCATCTCTCCAGCCCCTCCAATCCAATTTTTAAATATGCATTGAGTTTGAAGACATTTTTCATATTTGTTTGTAATTTACAATTAACAAGGAAGTTCGATACATCTCAAAAACAACCACTAGGACCAGATCCAGAGAACCTGTGATAGCGCCCAAGAGCTTTCTAGGAAACACAGAATATTTTTTCTTAGTAGCCACCCCTCTAATCAAAGAGTATCCTGAGATTATTCATTTTTTCTTTAAAGCCTGGGAGTTTGTTTACTATATCCCAGATATAAATTTCAGAGCAGATTTTTTTTTTTTCTTTTCGAGACAGGGTCTCCCTGTAGCCCCAGCTGTCCTGGGACTCACTCTGTAGACCAGGCTGGCCTTGAACTCACAAAGATCTGCCTGCCTCTGCCTCCCAAGTGCTAGGATTAAAGGCGTGCGCCACCACGCCTGACCACGCCTGGCCAGAGCAGATTTTCTTAATTAAACAGTGACCTGAGGTGGCCATGGTAATACAAACAGTCCCAACACTCAGGAGGCAGAGGTAAGATCTTCACAAATCCACTGGCAACCTGCACTTTTTTTTTCTGGTGAGACAGAGCAATGCTGTCTCACCAGAAAAAAAAAGGAGAGAAGACATGTATCAAGTATAAAGATCAGATATGTATTAATCTACATTGTTTAAATGAAAAGCAACATGATTTCTTATATTTAGAAAAAAAAAGTATGTTTTTTAACCTGTGTGGTAAGTAAGGGACACACATGTCATGATATGCTCTGGTCAAAGGACAACATCAGGTATTGGTCCCTTCCTTATTTGAGATGGGGTCTCTAGTTGTTTGCCACTGGCCTGCAAGATTCTAGAGATTCTTCTCTGTCTCCCATCTAACTCAGAATGCTGGGATTGCAGGCACAGACCATGGCATACTGCTTTCTGTGGGTCCTTAGAATCCATCGAGCCTCACTTTTACACAGCAAGCACATTATCCACCGAGGATTACAGGTAGAAGCCAGCTTGGATGCTTTCTGATCTGACTAAAGAGCTGGTGGGGCACATGTGCATCAGAGGCCTCTGATCTGAAAAGAGAAAAACCAATCTGCCAACTCCAACACTAACCAGCTTCTGCCAGAAAGATGACTTTCGATTCTAAAATTGGAACATTCTCATTAGACTTGTCCTGATCATTGCACAGGTACCACAATAATGGAAATTTACCATGATAGGCTTAAAAAAAATCAACTTGCTTTGCAGGAACTGTCCACAGGGAATCTGAGAATAGGGTCCCAGCTCATCCCCTCCCACCCCTGTCTTATACCTAGCTTTCTCCACTTTCTTCATCCCCAGCCCAGACACCAGACTTTTAATTTAGAAATTAATTTTTTAGATAACTTACAAAGAAACGGGCTTATGATATTTTCATATATATACAATTATAGTAATACTTCGTTCTTGGCTCCCACAGACATGTACATGACGAAGGGCCCCAGATGCTAGGAAGCCACACCAAGAACTAGCCACCAGACCTTATCTGTAGTACTTTTAGATTTGAGTAAGGTCCAATCTTAAGTTCTTCCAAGTGTCCTGGGCCTCCCAGAATGTGACCTCCCTGTCTCACGTCGAAGGCTTGCATCTCTATAAGGCAGTAGCTTAGCCTTTCCCTGAGGAGATGTAAAGAAATGTCTGTTCATCTAAGATAGAGAAAGGACCAACAAAGAAGGAATTCTGGTTAAGTCCATTTGGTGAAACCATGAGTTGATTGGGGTTACTTACAGGGGCATGGGTGACTCAAAGGCACGTGTACTACACAGATTCTAACCCCAAGTCCATTATTTTCCTCCTGTGTGATATTGAAGAGGCCTTCTCGTATCAGCCTTGTGAGCCAGTCCCTTCCTCCTACGAGGGAATGTCAATGGGACAAAGCTCTCAAAGAGGAAGGCTGTTTGCTGGTGACCACAGCTACTCTCATTCAAGGTGGCCGTGGTCATTTCCAGCCCAGAAGAAACAGCTATAAAACCACCAGATGCCACAAGATACCCAGAAGAGTTTTGTAGACAGTGGCTTCATAAGTCAAAGTGTTAGGTAGTCTTTGCATCTCTGATGCTCTTTTTCTTAAATATGATGAAGTTTGTTTTTGCTATTTATCTACTTATTATTTATTTATTTATTTATTTATTTATTTATTTATTTATAGACAGGGTTGGCCTGGATCTTGCTATGTAAACCAGACTGACCTGAATGGTGCAGAGATCCACCTGTCTCTACCTCTGCAACAGTGCTAGGATTAAGGGAATGAACTACCATGCCCATCTGATTTTGTTTGTTTGCTTTGTAGCTGTGGCTACAAAGAGACAGGGTCTCTTTGTAGCCACAGCTGTCCTAGGAATCACTATGTAGACCAATCTGACCTAGATCTCACAGATACCACCTGCCTCTGCCTCTAAATGTGGCATTAAAGGAGTGTACCACCAGCCTGGCTTGAATTTGCTTTTTTTTATGACAGGAGCTTCCCTATAGCCCCAGCTGTCCTGGAACTCACTATCTAGACCTGGAACACACTATCAGGCTGGCTTTGAACTCACAGAGATCTGCCTGCCTCTGCCTCCTGTGTGCTGAGATTAAAGGTGTGCCCCACCATGCCCTGCCTTAAACAATTAATTTCAATGTCTTTTTCAGAATTAAAAACTGAAGAGGATTCCCTGGTATAAGTCACAAAAGTTTAATGCAAAATGTTTGTCTTTTTTCTTTCCTTCCTTCCTCCCTCCCTCCCTTCCTTCCTTCCTTCCTTCCTTCCTTCCTTCCTTCCTTCCTTCCTTCCTTCCTTCCTTCCTTTTTTTGTTGTTTTGTTGTTGCTTGTTTTAAGCACTATGTACCCCAGGCTGTCTCAAATTTAAGACAATCTTCCTGCCTCAGCCTTCTAGATCTTGAGATTATAGATATGAGCTACCACTCACAGTTATTTGTTTTTATTTTATAATTGAAAGTCACTTTTCACTGGCATGGTAGCCCACACCTTTACTGAAGCACTGTGGAGGCAGAGGAAGGCTGGATCTCTGTGAGCTCAAGGCCAGGCTGGTCTATATAGCAAGTCCCAGGCCAGCTAGGGATACAGGAAGACCCTGTCTCAGAAAAGCAAAACTAAACAAAAGAGAATAGAGATTCCTGATACTAAGAAGAAAAAAAGTTTAAAAAAGTACATCAAGACCAGCTCTACAGCTCAGTACTGGCACAGCGATGACAGCATGTAGAAGGCCCTAAGCTCTAGCCTTAGAACCAAGAAAGAAAAGTTGTTCTCTCTAGAAGGATTTCTTGAGCTCAAAAGTTTAATACCAGTCTAGGCACTGGGCATGGTGGCATATGCCTTTAATCCTAGCACTTGATTCAAGGCCAGCCTGGTCTACAGAGCAAGTTCCAGGACAGCCAGAGGTCCAGGGAGACCCTGTCTCAAAAAGACCAAAAAAAAAAAAAACAGTCTAGGGAAAATAACAAGATTTTGTCTCAGCAGGGAAAAATAAACAAACAAAAACAAAACACCCAGGTATTATTATGTGGTATATACTAAAGCTAGAGGATCTTAGCCTGGCGTGGTGGCACACACCCTTAATCCTAGCACTTGGGAGGCAAAAGCCAGGTAGATCTTTGTGAGTTCAAGGCCAGCCTGGTCTACACAGTCCTGAGTTCCAGAACAGCTGGAGCTACAGGTAGACCCTGTCTCGAAAAAAAAAAAAAAAAAAAAAAAAAAAAAAAGCTAGAGGATCTTAAGTCCAAGGCAGACAGGGCTGTGCTACAAGATCATGTCTCAAAAAATAAATTAAAATTTCTAATAGTTATCGTAACTAACAGTGTGTTGAAAGAAGCTTTTGTTTGGCTAAACCTTAAATTATATTTTTCTTTTTTGAAACGAGTTCTTCCTGTTGCCCCAGCTAGCTGTGTAGACCAGGCTGACCTGGATCTTACAAAGATCCTCCTGCCTCTGCCTCCTGATTGCTAGGATTAAAGGCACATGCTACCATGCCTGGCATATTTTCAAAGTGCCTGTATCTTTGTATCCATATGGCTCTATACCTATATCTATCCTATAAATAAATGGAATGGAATGGAACAGAATAGAATAGAATAGAATAGAATAGAATAGAATAGAATAGAATAGAATAGAATAGAATATAGTGATTCATATCATTTTGCAAAACTTCCCCCTCAAAAAGTCCCATGGTTAAATGGAATTGCATTTTTTTTTTTGTCTTTTTGAGACAGGATCTCCCTATAGCCCCAGCTGGCCTGGAACTTGCTATGTAGACCAGGTTGGCTCTTGATCTCACAGAGATCTGCCTGCTTCTACTAAGATTAAAGGTGTGTGCCACTATGCCTAGCTGGAATTGGATTTTTTGTTTTGTTTGTTTATTTGTTTGTTTGTGAGAAGGGTTTCCCTGTAGCAGCAGATGCAGCCCGAAGTCACTATGTAGACCAAGCTAGCCTTGATTTTACAGAGATCCTTCTGCTTTTGCCTCCTAAGTGCTAAGATTAAAGGCATGTGCCACCACACCCAGTGGAATTAGAATGTGCAGTCTGTGTTCCTCCTAGAAAAGCACCTAGCACTTTGCATATTAAGGCACCCAGGAAGTCCTAAACTAGAGAAACTCTTTCATTCTGTTTATCTGGCTGTTTTCTGAGTGTATTTTCTGTTCATACAAATGATCATCGTGTTCCAGCAGATTTTGAAAAACATCACTTTCAGAAACACTGGTCCAGTGAGTGACCAGGATGCTGATGCTGTCTGGATTTGAAGGAACTAGAGTGAGAAAGAATGTGAGGTTCTGATTCATACTCCCTAAATCCCTGGTGATCAGGAGGCTGAGACAAGAGGGCTGTCATGAGTTCAAAGACGGCCATACAGTGAGTACCAGGGCAGACTAAGTGACCCAGCAAAAGATGGCTACACGGTGAGTACCAGGGCAGACTAAGTGACACAGCAAAAGACGGCCATACAGTGAGTACTAGGGCGGACTAAGTGGCACAGAAAAACCTTCTCTCAAAGAAACAAACAAAATTGGCTGGAGGTGGTGGCACACACCTTTAATTCTAGCACTCCTGAGGCAGAGGCAGGTGGATCTCTGAGGGATTCAGGCCAACCTGATCTACATATCAAGTTCCAGGCCAGTTGGGCTACCAGGAAACCCTGTCTAAAATACAAAACAAGCTAGAAAATAGGGACTGGGGGTATGGCTCAGGAGGTAGAATGTTTGCCTAGCATACATGAGGCTCTGGGTTCAGGCAGCATACACAAAACATCTAGACAGTGTCTAGTTCCAAGTGAACCAATAAAATGTACAGGGGTTGGAAAGATGGCTTAGTGGTTAAGAGCACTGACTGCTCTTACAGACGACCCAGTTCGATTCCCAGCACCTACATGGCGGCTAAGAACCATCTTTAGTGCTGAGTGTGGTGGCACACACCTTTCATTCCAGCACTCAGGAGGCAGGCAGAGGCAGGCAGATCTCCGTGAGTTCAAGACCAGCCTGGTCTACAGAGCGAGCTTCAGGACAGCTCTTAAAAATACCCCCACCCCCACACCCCCACCCCCGCAAAAAGTGTGTACAATAGTTCCCAGAAAAACTGCATCTTGAAACCAAACATTCTCCAAAGGCTGATCAACTGCTTACAGCTTGGTGATTGTGGGGAGTTTGGAATGTTGCAGGTCCAGACCCTAATTATCATTTATCTTGGACTATCTTTATCTCCTTGAATAGCCACTCCTTGCCCACCTTTGTTTCTGACTTAACATCCTATGACTAACACATAAAAACCTTCTGGAATCTATTAACTTAGCAGACCACTAAGCTTCCACCAACCAAAAGACCGAGTGTCATCAGCTGGCGTTTCCACTAGTATATTTGCAGTGTCTGATTTATGACGTTTCTTTGTTCTGTGGCTATAAAAAATCTTCATGAAAACTGTTACCATGGAATTTGGGGTAACCTGAATCTGTGTTCCCAGGCCATGGGCACTCAAATTCGGCTCCATAATAAACTATCTCTTATCCCCTTTGAGGTGAGTGTTCTGCTTTTGCATCGACAGAGGTTATGTGCAGCTCTTTGTTATTGTTGTTAAACACATCACCAAATAAAAGGAAGCCGGAAGAAAGAGGCAGGATAATATTTGGAAAGCTTCCAAGTAGAAGAGGAAATAGACATTCTGCCATGAGCATGTCCAAACAGCTGGAAAAAAAAAAAAACAGTGGGGCTGAGGACATGCTAACCTCAAAGCGTGGCACCGTGGCATCTGGAGACCAGCAGAAGCAGGAAGGCCTCCCATACCTCCTCACCACCCTTCGCCTCTGCAGCAGGTCATAAAACCTTCATTCCTGAGGCGCCCTCCCTATCCTGGCAGGAAAGAAATGTGTTTATCCTCAAAGACACACAGACGCCAAGAAGAATCTGAACAAACAGGCTTGCTGAGTTTGTCCTGCTTTATTGCTGTGAGCTCATGCTCCCTTTGTCCAACCACACTCCTGCATGCCCATCCGCTCTTCATCAAACCCAAGCACAGAACACACAGGCTTCGCTGTTTCATTGGGTCTTCATGTCAGAACGTTCTCATGTCACATAAAACTGGTAGTAATAAATTTGTCTGTTTTCTTTTCATTAATCTTTCTATTAAAGGTGCTTCAACCATGAATCTTGAGATGGATGAGGAAAAATAATGCTTTTCCATCCCTACAGAACCAATGGACAGACATTGTTAAAATGTACCCCAGGCCATAAGAAGGAGAGATTTAGAATGCTTAAGTAAGCAGAAAGTGGAAAAGATGCCAAATAAAACACAGAGCTCCTTGATCCTGAGCCTCCCTTAAATGAGTAGAAAGTCGCATGGTAAAAAGGTTGTAAATTTGGATCTTGGAACAGTGGAGGATCCTTCTCAAAGCCAAGATTTTATTAATCTGGTTTCGCCCATTCCAGATGTCCTACTTCATCTCCCAACTTTCTCCAACACTGTACTGTGTGCACAGGACACCTCTTAACCTTGCCACCTGTTCATGAACACAGTGGGGGTTTCTTGTTTTGGTTTAATTAGTTGTTTCTTGAGACCAGGTCTTATAGGTAGCTCAGGCTGTGTGTGTGTGTCACCGCATCCAGCAAAATAGCAACCGCAGCCCACTTCCTCTACTACCTTTTATTTAAAGTCACCAAGAAAATAAAGTCACCTTAAAATAGAATAAAATGCTCAACACTGCCTGAGGGTGGTGGTACATGCCTTTAATCTACTCATCTATTCGAGAGGCAAAGGCAGACGGATCTCTGTGAGTTCAAGGCCAGCCTGGTGGACATAGTGAGTGCCAGGCCAGCTGGGGCTACAGGAAGGACCTGTCTCAAAACAAAACAAACATACAAATAAAAGATGTAAAAATATTTGAACATGTGAATATGTCTCCTAATCAGCTTCAGCTTTCAACTTGACACAACCCAGAATTATCTGAGGGAGTCTCATTAGGAGACTGCCTAGGAAGGCCCAGCCCACTGTAGGCAGTACTATCTCTAGGCTGAGTGTCCTGGGCTACATAAGAAGGCTAATTGAGCAGAAGATAGGGCATAAGCCAGTAAGCAGCATTCCTCCACAGTTTCTGCTTCAAGATCCTGCCTTGAATTCCTGCCTTAAGTTTCCTCAATGAAGATGAAATAAACCTTTTTCTCCCCAAGTTGCTTTCAGTCCTGGTGTTTATCATACTAACAGAAATCAAACTAAAACAGAAAATGGTACCAGGAGTGTGGTGGTTTTCACAGCATCAGAAAGCAAAGGAACAGAAACATACAAAGAAGTATTCATCCAACTCAACATTTTTTTTTTTTTTTTTTGGTCTTTTCGAGACAGGGTCTCCCTGTAGCCCCAGCTGTCCTAGAACTCACATTGTAGACCAGGCTGGCCTTGAACTCACAAAGATCCGCCTGCCTCTGCCTCCCAAGTGCTAGGATTAAAGGCGTGCGCCACCACGCCCGGCCCAACTCAACATTATTATGACTAAGCAATACCTCACTGACTTTGAAGTAATTTACTTTTCCTTATTTACTTGTGGTGCTAAGGATCAGGTTCAAGTCCTTGGACTCCCCTAATTCTACTTTATTTTTTTGAGACAGGGTCTCCCTATAGCCCCAACTGTCCTGGAACTCACTCTGTAGACCAGGCTGGCCTTGAACTCACAGAGATCTGCCTGCCTCTGCCTCCAGAGTGCTAGGATTAAAGGCATGCACCACCACACCCAGCTTAAAGATGGTTCTTATCTGCCATGTGGGGCTGGGAATCAAACCTGGGTCCTCTGCAAGAGCAGTCAGTGCTCTTAACTGCTGACCCATCTCTCCAGCCCCCTCCCCTAATTCTAAATTAGTCCATTTTAGAAGTGAAAAATGTTCAAAAAAAAAAAAGAAGTGAAAAATGTTCAAGATGACTATGCACTGATAGGTGACTGTGCACTGATAGATGACTGTGCACTGATAGATGACTGTGCACTGATAGGTGACTATGCACTGATAGGTGACTGTGCACTGAGATGACTGTACACTGATAGATGACTGTGCACTGATAGATGACTGTGCACTGATAGGTGACTGTGCACTGATAGGTGACTGTGCCACAAACCTACTCTTTCTCCCCATCCCACACCCAGATCTTCAAAGTCTCAATCCTCATGCCTCTTCTACTTTAGCTTGTGCCAATGCACCAGTCTTTAAACTGCTAAAGCATACCATCAAAAGTTCTAATTTTAGCCAGGCGTGGTGGTACATTACTTTAATCCTAGCACTTGGGAGGGAGAGGTGGACTGATCTCTGTGAGTTCAAGGCCAGTCTGGTCTACATAGTGAGTACCAGGACAGCCAGAGCTACAGGGAGACCCTGTCTCAAGACAAAAAAAAAAAAGTTATAGGGGGCTGGAGAGATGGCCTAGTGGTTAAGAGCACCTGACTGCTCTTGCAGAGGACCCGGATTCAATCCCCAGCACCCACATGATGGCTGAGAACCGTCTTTAACTCCAGTTCCAGGGGAATCCAACACCCTCTTCTGTCTCTGCAGCATTGCACGACATGGGCATACAAACCTACATGCAGACAGTACATTAACACACATAGAAAATAAATAAATAAATAATTTTTTTAAAGTTATAATTTTAGCCAGGCATGGTGGCACATGCCTTTAATCCCAGCACTCAGGAGGCAGTGGCAGGTGGATCTCTGTGAGTTGGAGGACAGTCTTGTCTACATAATGAGTTCCAGGCCATCTGGGGCTACAGGGAGACCCTGTGTCAAAAAGACCAGAAAAAAGTTATAATTTTGGTTGTGAGCCTGAGCCTTTAACAGCAATACCAGCTTTCCTGTGACAAAAATTATATAATATTTGTAAAAATATCTTAAACTTAGAAATGTCAAGTATAAGTATCTTGGGCTGGAGAGATAGTTCAGTGGTTAAGAGCACCAACTGCTCTTGCAGAGGACCTGGGTTCGATTCCCAGCACCCACATGGTGGCTAAGAACCGTCTTTAGTGCATGGTGGTGCATGCCTTTCATCCCAGCAGTCGGGAGGCAGAGGCAGGCAGATCTCTGTGAGTTCAAGGCCAGCCTGGTCTACAGAGTGAGTTCCAGGCTACCTGGGGCTGTAGGGAGACTCTGTCTCAAAAAAAAAAAAAAAAAAAAAAAAAAAAAAAAATAAAAAAAGAAAGGAAGGAGGACAGGAAGGTTTCCTTGTATTTCCTTTTTCAGTTCTTGTGTTGGTGTAAGAAAGTCTACTTATTTTTATTTTTTTTTTATGTGTATGACGTGTGTACTGTTCTGTATGTAGTTTTGTGCACCGTGTAGCAATGCCGCGGAGGTGAGAAGAGGGTGTCATATTCCCCTGAAACTGGAGTTAAAAACAGTTCTTTAGCTGCCTGTGTGTAGGTACTGGGATCAAACCCGGGTCACTCTGCAAGAGCAGTTGGTCTCTTAAGCACTAGGCCATCTCTCCAGCCCATTTTTCAAGGTAATTTTGTTATCTGCACTTTACTGAAACTTTAATCATTTCAGAGCTTGTCTGGTGGAGTTTTTAGCATCCTTAGGTTAAACAACATATTCTCAGTTCAAAAGTCATCAGCAAAAAGGGATAGCTTTTTGACTTCCCTTTTCCAATTAGCCTTTCTTACACCCAAACAACCAACTGACGAGACGGAATTCAACGGAGTGTCTCCCACTCCATCGCCAAAAATAAAATGCCTAGCGGAACAAAACCTGACCAAGGGAGACAACAAAGATCTCCTACAAAAAAACCCACAACATTTAAACCTGAAGAAGGAAATTGAAAGAAGGACTTAGAGATGGAAAGACCTTCCCATGCTCATGGACTTAGGAAAACTTAACATTAGTAAAATGTCCATTCTGCCCAAACTAAGACAGACTCAATTGATCCAATAAAATCTCCCAAGAGCTTTCTTCACAAGCTTCGGAAAAAAAATAAAGTCTTAATTTCATATGGAAAAGACAAAACACCCAAAATAGCCAAAGCAACCCTGAGCAAAAAGAGCAATACAGGGGGGATCACCAATACCAACTTCAAGCAAACTACGGGCTTATAGTCTTAAAGACGGCTGTACTGGCACAAAAAACAGACCTGGTACAATGAACAAAACTGAAGATCCAAACCCTGAACACCATACAATTTCAGCCACCCATATTTGACAAGAGGGGCCCAAGAAGACGACACGCATGGCGGAAAAGACAGCATCTTGCAACAATTGGTGTTGGAAAAACTGTTCACCACTTGTTAAGAAGAAAAAGTTAAACCCCTACCTCTTGCCTGTACAAAAGTCAAACTCCGAAGTGGATCATAAGACCTCAATTGAAACCAACCAACTTCTGAACGGTTGATATCGAAGCGAAATAAGTTGACGCAGACTACAAGACATAGCTGACATAGCGGAAAAGACTTCCTAAATCAGACAGCAGTTGAGCAAGATAAGATGACCATTGACAAATGGGACCTATTAAACTCAAAAGCTTCTGTACATCAAAAAGAAAATTAAAGGAAATGAAGAGAAAACCCACAGAGTGGGAGGCAACCTTCACCATAGATCAATCTGACCAAAGCATTGATTTCCAGAGATATAAACTACTCAAAAAAAAGACAAAGGAAAGAAAAAATGAATCATTCAAAAAGATGGAGAAAGAGTGAACAGAGATCCCCAAGTGAGGAATTAAAGATGGGCTGTGAACCATCTTAACAAATGTTCAAATCGCGGGTTTTGGTGGTGTACGCCTTTATTTTTTTTATTTATTATTTTTTTTAATTTATTTTCCGTATGTGTATGAATGTTTTTATTGTTGCATGCAAGTCTGTGCACCCGTTGCGTGCACATTCCGCGGAGGTCCAAGAGGGCATCAGACTCCCCCTGGAACTGGAGTTTCTCAGCCGCCATGTGGGTTTGAATTGGAGTTTCAGACGCTCTCGGCCGCCATTGTGGGTGTGGGGATCGAAACCCGGGTCCTCCTGCCACGAGTGGTCGGCGCTCTTTAACCGCTTTTTTAGGCCATCGCTCCCGCCCGGTTTGTAATCTTTAATTCCTAGCACTTGGGAGAGGCAGAGGGCAGGTGGATCTTTGTGAGTTTCACGGCCAGCCTTGTCTACACAGTGAGTTCCAGGACAGCTTGGGGCTTTGGGGCTACCGGGAGACCCTGTCTCAAAAAGGCCAAAAAAAAAAAAAAAAAAAAAAAAAAAAAAAAAAAAGTTCAACATCCCTTATAACTAAGGAAATGCAAATTAAAACCACTTTAAGATATCACCTCACTCTGATAAGACTGGCTAGGATCAAGAAAACAAATGATGCGAAGTGCTGGAGAGGTTGTGGGGAAAGGGGAACACTCATCCACTGCTGGTGGGAATGTAAACTTGTATAGCCACTATGGAAAGCAGTGTGGAGAACACTTGGAAGACTCAAAATGAGCTTACCACCTGACCCAGACATACCACTCCTAGGTATATATTCACAAGACTCATCTTACCACAGAGATACATACACAGCCATGTTTATTCCAGCTCTGTTCACAATAGCAAGGAGCTGGAACCAACCCAAGTGCCCCTCAACTGATGAGTGGATAGAGAAAATGTGGTACATGTACACAATGGAGTTCTATGCAGCAGTATAGAAAGATGACATCATGAATTTTGCAGGTAAAATGGATGGAACTAGAAGATATTATGTTAAGTGAAGTAACACAGTCCCAGAAAAACAAACGACGAATGGTATCCCTCATCTGTGGAAGCTAGCACCAATTACCTAGTTATAAGTATTTCTTGTGCATGGCCCCTTGAGCTTTTGTCCAAGTAGTTGGGAGTGATGCACATTGGAAACAACAACAACAACAACAACAACAACAACAGAAAAGACTGCGTCAGAGAACTGACTGAAACAGTGAGCTTCTGCTCAAAACAGTCAACTTCCACGTCGAGAATTTTGAGAAAGACTGAGAAAAAGATGAAAAACATGTTTGGTAGAAAGCATGAGGTCTGGTGGGGTGGGGGGATGGGGGGGACCCAGGTCTAGATTTGATTAGTAACGTAATCTTGTACAAAAATACATATAATAAAGAAAAAGAAACAGTGGGAAAAGAGAAATGTCAAGGATCTCAACGCTCAAACCGGAGCTGAGAGCGTAGGTTCATAATCTTAGTGGTACTTGAGGGGCCGAGGCAGGAGAATCATGAGCTCATGGCCAGCTTGGGCTACTAGTGAGTTCCAGCCCTATGTGGCCTATGAAACTCTGCCCCTAAAAGGGATAAACAAACAGACAGCTGGGATTGTAACTCAGTGGTAGACTGCTGCCCAGAGTATACAAGGCCCTAGGTTAAACCCCACCTCAAGAAAAAAAGAGAAGTCAGTAGTTCTGATTTTAAATTTTATTCTTTTTTCTGGCCCCTCTTTCTTTTTTTTTTTTTTATGTGTATGAATGTACTGTCTGCATGTAGGTCTGTGCACCCGTGTTGTGCAATGCTGCGGTGGTCAGAAGAGGGTGTCGGATTCCCCTGGAACTGGAGTTAAAGATGGTTCTCGGCCGCCATGTGGGTGCTGGGGATCGAACCCAAGTCCTCTGCAAGAGCAGTCAGTGCTCTTAACTGCTAGGCCATCTCTCCAGCCCCCCCCCTTTTTTTTAATGTGTGTAAGTGTACTGTCTCCATGTAGGTAAATGCACCTGTGTCATGCAATGCCGCAGAGGTCAGAAGAGGGTGTCATGTCAGATTCCCCTGAAACTGGAGTTAAAGACAGTTCTTAGCCGCCGCCATGTGGGTGCTGGGAATCAAACCCTGGTCCTCTGCAAGAGCAGCCAGTGCTCTTAACTACTGAGCCATCTCTCCAGCCCAAAATTTATTCTTTTTTTTTTTTTTTTTTTTGAGACAGGGTCTCCCTTTAGTCCTAGCTGGCCTGGAACTCACTATGTAGACCAGGCTGGCCTTGAACTCACAAAGATCTGCCTGCCTCTGCCTCCCAAGTGCTGGGATTAAAGGCATGCACCACCATGCCTGTCCTAAAACAGTTTTTATCTGCCATGTGGGTGCTGGGAATCGAACCCAGGTCCTCTGCAAGAGCAGTTGGTGCTCTTAACCACTGAACCATCTCTCCAGCCCCCAAAATTTATTTATTTTAATTTTTAATTTTTTTTTTTTGGTCTTCTCGAGACAGGGTCTCCCTGTAGCCCCAGCTGTTTTGGAACTCACTCTGTAGACCAGGCTGGCCTTGAACTCACAGAGATCTGCCGGCCTCTTCCTCCCAAGTGCTAGGATTAAAGGCGTGCACCACCATGCCCGGCTCAAATTTATTCTTATAAGTGTCTTGAGATAGTCTCACTGTATAGCTTAGGCCTCCAACTTGCTATATAGTCCGGGAATTTTCAAATTTGAGAGTATCATCCTGGGAATGGAGAGGCTGGCAACCACATCGGATTTTAAGAAATTGTGACAAGGGGCTGGAGAGTTGGCCTAGCAGTTAAGAGCACTGACTGCTCTTGCAGAGGACCCGGGTTCAATTCCCAGCACCCACATGGCAGATAAAAACTGTCTCAGTACCAGCTCACACTGAGAGCTGCTTATTCCTCTAGGTTAGGCTAGACAGACTGTCCAGTAAAGTAAGGGTCCTGAGATAAGCAGTTCAGAAAGAATCTGCTGAGCCACCTCATTGGTAAAGGCACTTGCCACCATGCCTAATGATCTAAATTCAATCCCCAGAACCCACAAGAGAGAGCCACAAGTTGTACTCTGACCTCCACACACCTGGTGTGGCATGTACATATGCGTGAGCATACAACGAACATAATCGTCATTTAAGGGACTGGAGAGATGGCTCAGCAGTTAAGACCACTACTGCCCTTGCAGAGAACCTGGGTTTGGTTTCTCGCATCCATATCAGGTAACTCACAACTGCCTGTAATTCCAGCTCCAGGAAATCCAACACCCTGTTTTTTGCCTCCATGGGCACCTGCAAGTATGTGGTGCACATACATACACTTAGACACACACCACATACATGTAAAATAAAATAAAAATTATTTTTAAATGTATTTTAAAAAAGAAAGAATATGTTGAGAGTAAACTCTTCATTTCTTTATACTTTTCTCTGGACATAGGTCCTGCACTGAACTGATATCCTTGGCAGGTAATAATAAAAACATTAATTGTGTTACATAACAGGTTGGATAGTTTTCAATATCAACAGTGGAGCTAGATCCATGAATGGTTATTCATCAGAGAATTAGGAAAACTCAGCCTCTATAGCATAGTTTTTTACTTTGCAGGCCACAGAGTGCATATTGGTACACAATGGCCTTTTGTGGCAGCATGATAGAACACAGAAGTGGATGGTGCCAGTATCAGGGCATCCTTTTTGGCGTATGGATCACAAGGAAAATAATGGCTTTCCTTAGGGCCAAGCCATTGGAACTTGTTGGCATCTAGCACTTGCTCTCCCTTTTTTTCCCTCTTTTTTTTTTAGTCAAAATGTCAGTAGTTCAGGTTGGCCTCAAACTTGAAGCAATTCCACAGTGAGCCTTCTGAATGCTGGGATTACAGGCAAGTACCACCATACAAAACTCCTCTAGGCAAATACCACCATACACAGCCTCTCTCTCTCTCTCTCTCTCTCTCTCTCTCTCTCTCTCTCTCTCTCTTTCCTTTTTTTCAGGAGACAGGGTTTCACTGTGCAGCTTAGGCTGGTCTTAAATTCATGGCCCTCTTCCTGCTTTAACATCATCAGTGCTGGGATTACAGATGTGTGCCATATGTCCAGCTTGTTTCTCTCTTTTTATTTATTTATTGAGTGATTGATTTTTATTTTATGTGTATGACTGTCTTGCCTGCATGTATATAAATATAAATGCACCCATGCATACAATAACCTTGGACATGAAAAGAGGCCATTAGAGCCCATGGAACTGGAATTATGGATGGTTGTTAGCTGCTATATGGCTTCTGGAAACCAAACCTGGGTCCTCTGCAAAAATAGCCAGTGTTGCCGGGTGTGGCGGCACAGAGGCAGGCAGATATCTGTGAGTTCAAGGCCAGCCTGGTTTACAAAGTGAGGTCCAGGCCAGCTGGGACTAAAGGGAGACGCTGTCTCAAACACACACACACACACACACACACACACACACACACACACAGCCAGTCTTTTTCTCCCCAGCCACCTTTCCTCCCCAGCCACCTTTCCAGCCCTCCAGTCTCTTCCTAGAGGTTCAGTCCTTACACCATGCAAAACCAGTTTTACCCGAGTTTTGGCATGGAAAGAAAGCTTAAAAAGTATTGAGCCTGGCATGGTGGTGCACGCCTTTAATCCTAGCACTCAGGAGGCAGAGGCAGGTGGATCTTTGTGAGTTCAAGGCCAGCCTGGTCTACAGAGTGAATTCCAGGACAGCTGGGGCTACAGGGAGACCCTGTCTCGAAAAGACCAAAAATAAATGAATAAATAAATAAATAAATAAAAAATAAAAGATATCTTGGCCCTCTCTGTATCTATGGATTTAACTAACCTAGGATTGATTGGAAATTTTAAAAAAATTTAAAACTTAAAAAAACTTCCCAATTTTGTATGAAATGCACAGAACTTCAATAAAATATTGGCTTAAAAAAATTTCCTTCTATTTTGAGCATGTACATTTTTTCTTGTCATAATTTCTTTTTTTATTATTTTGTTGGTTTTTTTGGATTTTTTTTGTCTTTTTTGAGACAGGGTCTCCCTGTAGCCCCAGCTGTCCTGGAACTCACTCTGTAGACCAGGCTGGCCTTGAACTCACAAAGATCCGCCTGCCTCTGCCTCCCAAGTGCTAGGATTAAAGGCGTGTGCCACCATGCCCGGCTCTTTTTTTTATTACTTTTATTTATGTGTATGAATGTATTGCCTGGATGTGTGTAAGTGCACCCACAGAGGTCAGAAGAGGGTGTTGGATCCCCTGGAAATGGAGTTAGGGATGGTTGTTAGCTGCCATGTGGTTGCTGGGAATTGAACCTAGCTCCTCTGCAAGAGTAACCAGTGCTCTTAACCTCTGAGCCATCTCTCCAGCCCCATTGTCATAATTTCTTAAACAATACAGAATAACAGATATAGTAATTTGCATTGTATTGGGTGTGGTAAGTAATCTAGAGATGATTTGCTAGGGTCTGACCTTACTAATTAAGGTTTACCATTTTATACTTACCTGGCAGGGGAGATCCCAGGATCACGAAGGTGGTTTTCCCAGGGCAAGTCTTATCCCTTGCACTCTGGAGATGCTGACCCCTGAGATTTCCCCAAATGTGGGAAACTCCACTGCATAATTTGTGGTAGTGGGGGACTGCGTGTGCGCTCTCCCCTGAAAAGAATTTAGGGATTCTTGAGCTGGCAGTGCAGCCCTTTCAGGGCTGGAGTCAAATCAGATCTCCTTCTGCAGACCCTGTCTCTTGAACACCTGAATTAGGGGTCACTGCTAGGCCTCAAATTCCTTTGCTCTGTGGAAAAGCCATCCTGGGACGGTCTCCATTTGTTTTTGTTTTGTTTTTTGGTCTTTTTGAGACAGGGTTTCCCTGTAGTTCCAGCTAGCCTGGAACTTGCTATGAAGACCAGGCTGGCCTTGAACTCACAAAGATCCGCCTGCCTCTGCCTCCCGAGTGCTAGGATTAAAGGCGTGCGCCACCACGCCCGGCTTAATATATATTTTGTACAAGATTATCAAATCTACACCCGTGTCCCCCACCCTACCCCCCCACCCCACCAGAGCTCATGTATTCTGCCAAACATGCTTTTCATCTCTTTCTCAGTCTTTCTGGATATTCTCCATGTTGAAGTTGACTGTTTTGAGCAGAAGTTCACTGTTTTAGTCAGTTCTTTGGTGCAGTCCTTTCTGTTGTTGTTGTTGTTGTTGTTGTTTCCAATATGCATCACTCCCATCTGCTTGGACAAAAGTTCAAAGGGGTGTGTACAAGAAATACTTACAACTAGGTAATTGGCACTAGCATCCACAGATGAGGGATACCATTCATCATTTGTTTTTCTGGGACTGTGTTACTTCACTCAGCATGATGTCTTCTAGCTCCAGCCATTTTCCTGCAAAGCTCATTATGTCATCTTTCTTTACTGCTGCATAGAACTCCATTGTGTAGATGTACCACATTTTCTCTATCCACTCATCAGTTGAGGGGCATTTGGGTTGGTTCCAGCTCCTTGCTATTGTGAAGAGAGCTGAAATAAACATGGC
>VZQC01014413.1:1053277-1055760 GCA_009823505.1 Rhizomys pruinosus | reverse complement strand
TTTTTTTTTTTTTTAACTTTTTATTTATTTATTTATTTATTTATTTATTTATTTATTTATTTATTTTATGTGTATGAATGTACTGTCTGCATGTGGGTCTGTGCACCCGTGTCAAGCAATGCCGAGGAGGTCAGAAGAGGGTATCGGATTCCCCTGGAACTCAAGTTCTCCTGGAATTAGAGTTACAGATGGTTCTCAGCCACCATGTGGGTGCTAGAGATCAAACCCGGGTCCTCTGCAAGAGCGGTCAGCGCTCTTAACCTCTAGACCATCCCTCCAGCCCCTGGCACACGCCTTTAATCCTAGCACTTGGGAGTCAGAGGCTGGCAGATCTCTGTGAGTTCAAGGCCAGCCTGGTCTACACAATGAGTTCCAGGACAGCCATAGCTACAGGGAGACCCTGTCTCAAAAAAGACCAAAAAAAAAATAAAGAAATAGTGAAGTTGGCAGGGCATGGTAGTGCCAGCCTTTAATCCCAGCACTCGAGACAGAGGCAGGTGGATCTCTGTGAGTTGGAGGACAGCCTGATCTACATAATGAGTTCCAGGCCATCTGAGGCTACAGGGAGAACCTGTGTCAAAAAAAAAAAAAAAAAAAAAAAAAAAAAAAGAGAAAGAAAGAAAGAAAGAGTGAAGTCTGTGATTAAGAATGCTGTTCATAGTCACCATCCTTTAAAATAAGGCTCTCTTAGATACCATCTTTCTCCTTCTAACTCCCTAGACTCTCCTAAATGCACTGCCTGTATCATCCCAGACTGCCCACTGCCGCCTCTGCACAGCTGGAGAGCTGCAGGCTTGACTCAGGGAACCTGACATGAGTCTCTATCCATTTCCAGGCTTGGCTGAGATCCTGCATTTCAGGGTATACTTTGGCTACCTGAAGAACTCAATGTGGTAAACTCCAAGTGGGAGCTCCTGGTGGGGAGAAACTTGTCTTTGGAGAAACAGATTGAAAGAAGGCAGGCACACACATTGTCCACTCTCTCTTCATTCCACTCATTTCCCTGAGTATGAGTTTTCTTTTGTCCTGTGTCTCTGACCCATACCAGGGCTTTCAAGCATCACTCCACCTTTCCTCTCATTTTGACCTTTGTTCCTCAGTATTGCTGATTGGGACTGGTACTGTCAGGGCTGATATGCTGTAGAGCACTATGAAGGGTAGTAAAGGCAGAAGCGGACAAGCACCTCTCAGATCTCCCTTAAGAAAGTAGGAACTAGCTACTCAGCTATAAGGAGTAAGGAGAATGCCTTACTCCTGAGCAGTCAAGAGACTGCTCAGCTTTTTTTTTTCCTTTTTCTTTTTTTAAAATTTTATTTATTTATTTTTATGTGTATGGATGTACTGTCTGCATGCAGGTTGGTGCACCTGTGTTGTGCAATGCCGCGGAGGTCAGAAGAGGCTGTCAGATTCCCCTGGAACTGGAGTTAAAGACAGTTCTCAGCTGCCATTTGGGTACTGAAGATCTAACCCCAGTCCTCTGCAAGAGCAGTCGGCGCTCTTAACCGCTAGGCCATCTCTCCAGCCCTCCTTTTTCTTTTTAAAAAATATTTTATTTATTATTTTTATATTATGTGTATGAGTGCATTTTGCCTGCATGTATGTAAGTACACCCACAATGTGCAATGCCTGTGGAGGTCAGAAGAAGGTATCAGACCCCTGAACTGGAGTTAAAGCAAGCTGTTAGATACCATGTGGGTGCTGAGAATTGAACTTGGGTTGTCTGCAAGAACAGTTAGTGCTCTTAACCACTGAGGCATCTCTCAAGCCCCATCTTTTTTCTTTTTTCTTTTTTTTTTTTTGGTCTTTTCAAGACAGGGTTTCCATTTAGTCTCAGGCTATGTAGACCAGGCTGGCCTTGAACTCACAGAGATCTGCCTGCCTCTGCCTCCCAAGTGCTAGGACTAAAGGCATGCCCCACCATTCCTGGCTCCATCTTTTTTCAGTACAGGATTTTGATCTGTTGTCCACGTAGCCTCAAACTTGGGGTCTTCTTGTCTCAGCCTCTTGGATTGTAGGTGGGCATCACCACACTCAGCTCACCTCAGCTTTCGAGCTGAGCTCACATACTTATTGAATGGTTTTAATTATGATAAAGTCTGTGAGTGTCACATTATTCACATGGTTAGTCCCATACAATGACTGAGCAAGACTTTCCTAACAGTGCCAGACATTTTTATTCAGCGTGCCTGTCTTCTAACAATCATTGCTGCTTGCCTGCCCCTGGTTGGGCAGAGACTTCTTCCTTTGAGGTCTGATTATAGGCAGTTGATTCTATGGCAGATGGCATAATGTAGTGATGTCTGAACAAGGACAGTCTGACTCTTACAGTAGTTTAAAACAAGAGTGTGCCCAATCTGTACTCAGAATATATTCCCTGATTTCTCTTGGAACTGCTCTTCTTCTTCTCCTTCTCCTTCTCCTTCTCCTTCTCCTTCTCCTTCTCCTTCTCCTTCTCCTTCTCCTTCTCCTTCTCCTTCTCCTTC